>JAQIXV010000106.1:0-95903 GCA_034700625.1 Tectocepheus velatus
ATCATATAAACAGTCAGTCATTGAGTCAATTGATTCAATCGATTCTCACTTTTGTTAAACCATTCAATACTTCAATAAATTTATTTTTCGGCAAAAAATTACTTTAATTTTCAAAAACGATGTAAAGAATCTAACCTAACCTAACCTAACCTAACCTAACCTAACCTAACCCTTACCCCATGTGATGTTTTTGAAAAATACGATACAATTTTGGAAATAATTTATTAAAGAATCCATTTTTTAGGAGTTGTTCTCAAAGTGATCGACAATACTATTGATTGACAATTTAATTTAGTATTGATTTGAATAATATATTATAGAATTAAATCAGAAATCAATTGAATATTAAATCAAAGAATTTGTTGAATCAAACGAAATATAAATTCTTTTATCAATAAAATAGTTATGAATTGCAATACACTCTTGATATGAGAGTCTGATCCGACATTTCTTAAGACTTTGATTTATTTGATAGTCAACACAATTCTTGTCCGTTAAACGGTTTGATTGAATGTCTGCCCAATCATTAATTTTGGGCCAAATTTGAAACATAATTATATAAAAATATATTTCAATTTTATTTCAATGAAATTTTTTTTTATAAGACTTTAATTAAAATGCGATAATATTTGAATAAATGAATAATTTATTGGATTTTAATGTTTTGAGAAAACGAAAGAGAGATAAGACATTCAAGTCGTGGGTCTCTTTGGGTAACAACTGAAGAACAGAACCCAATCTCAACTTTATTGGAAAAATTTTGAAAATTAAATAAAAATAAATACTTTTTATACAAAAACTAATTATATTTTTCAGTCAAATAGATTTGACTTAAAATGAGGACAAACTTAAAAAAATTCAATTCATTGGAAACTGTGGACAATAGTGGGGGTCGACACTCGATGATAGTGTTTGCGAACCACCGAATGAGCGATGATATGATTTCGACAATTGGACCGGAATTTGAATGTTTTGGTGCAGAGCTGACAAACAAAGGGTCCGTTTTTGCCCAAATGATCCTCAATATGTCGGCGAAGAGTCGACACGTCTTCGGTTTCTTTCAATTGATCGCATAATCGGCACGAATACAGTCTTTCGATTTCGGTGCCACTCTTTCGTGACTTCTTTGCGATGTCTTTGTCTTGAGATCTCTTACGGCTCTGAACTGATCTCATATTCTGATCAAAATTGGGAGGCATTTGAGTGAAGGGCACACCATATGGGTTGGACACCATCGGTGAACAATAGTCTTGAAACCCATAGTTCAGGTATTGACAACTCGGCATATGTCCAAAGAGGGGACACCACCAGTAATGGCCCGACAGTTGTGTTTGCGATGACTTATGTTCTGATTTGTCTTCACTCATGTCTTCGGTTTTGTCTTCAGAGCTATTCTCCAAATTTTGCGAAACGTTTAGCGAAGACTCAGTTTCGCTGTTTTGTCGATCAATACCTGACATTGTTTTGTCTGAAAATCAATTCTTAAAATCAGATGAAGTCTTCAAATGAAGAATAGATTTTAGAAATAATGACAAACAGTATTCAGTATTCAGTATTCAGTCATTCATTGATTTCATTGGAAATATCTCCGATTTATTTCGAAAATTGCTTTTCATTTCACTTTTATATTAAATATATCTTACATTTGAGTCAATAAACAAATAAAATAAATAAAATTTTAATAATTTATTTAATTTTTAATCATATTTTCGAAAAGTTTTGTGACTTTTTGATGAAATTAATTAAGTTTTTGGTTGACTTCAGATCTAATCAGAAGTTAAGTCAAAACTTAAATTGAGTTCAACTAAAAAGAGTAAAGAGTTGGACAATAGTTTTGAGTTTAAAAGTGGATCCGTTTCTTATGGGTTTGTTTTCACGTACTGATGGAGAGTGTGATCCACTTTGTCTTCGTGTCAGAAGACATACTCAAACAGATGTCTGTTGTCTCTCATTATAGATGTTTTCGATGTGACTTAACTCTACTCAAAAGTCATGTCACGTATTTGAGGTTTGCGTTGAAGAGGAAGAGCTGTCCATAAGATATGGGATCACATCAACAACTATTAGAACAAAAGAATAGAAAATTTGTAATAATTTCACTTCAATTCACTGAGAATTCACTTTTGGTTTTTGTCTTATTTGTTGTTTTACTTCAATATTAATCTTATTTTTCATGGGATTCACAATTTGTTAAATCTCTTTATCTTCCATTAGTTCCAAACTTTAATTTCTTGGACACATTTCCCATAAAAGCTGTGGACAAGAGTATATGAAAACTTCTATTATATAAAAAGTCTTATACATTATCACTGTATTACAGAACTCATGAGTAGAGCTATCGATAAGAAATTCAACTCTAATTCAGAATCAGCTGAGAATCGGATGGGAAGGAAGACCACAGTTCAAAGCAAACTTGATATCTGATATACACCCGAACCCATTGCTATCTGTTTTCTATTCATAATGACAAGAATTCTAGTGATAACAGAAGTGGTGATGTTTTTCAGTATTTAACAACTTTTTGGTGAATTCCAACAAAAATATGTCATAAGAGTTGAGAATTGAATGGAATGATAGAGCGATGCACTTATTCTTAACGCAGAGACCAATGGCCTGCGGCCGCAAAAAAGTGGTCTACCTATCAGTGAAGTGGACGTCATCTCAAATCCATTTGTCGTACACTTTGTTCATAACAAGCATTTGTATGACAGACGTGTTGACCATTCCCTTGGGTTATGTGCTGTTTCTCTATGCAATCGAATTCCTTTCGGTCTTCACTTACATAACATTTTTAGGGCACAGATATGTCTCTCAAATGGGTTTTCTTGTGGTCTTCAAGACCTGAGTTTCCGTATTCTATGCATTCAGTTATAAATATATTTCGATTCGACAATCATTTGCTAAACTCAATGACCGATAACTAGAAAAAACAAATTAATTCGATCGTGAAATTTGAGCAAAATTTAATTTCTCCTAGATCATATTTGAAATCACTCAGCGTGATTTTTATGATCGATTTAGTTTTGTGATCAAGATCAAACAAACTCAAAATTCTATTTAATCAAAATTCATTTAATTATTGAAATATAAATCATTAGAAATTTTGCCATATTTTTGATATTTCACTCAAATTGAATCTAATCTGAAATGTTTGCTATTATTGTATAATATTTTCAATTCTGTTATGGAATTAGTTATTGTTATCCTTATCTATGATCTGATATTTCATTGAAATATGCAAAACAAGAGACACACCATTCGTTTTACTGGCGTTGAAACAGATTCTCAAAGTGTTAACAATTGTTTCGGTGGTTTGTGTTATATATCAGAGCGATATAGAGAACAGAATAAAGTTTTTGTCGGCAGAAAAACGTAACAAACATTCAGTTGTTTGACAATAGAGTCAGTGATGTGTAGTAAATATGCGAAAATGAATTTAAGGACTGAGCGGATCATCGCTTGGGATGTGTTTAGTCGACGTTCACTAAAATGTTGGCGCAATAGAGGAAATGCATTTTTCGGGTTTAATCGTTTGCTTCAGTGCTTCCATACATAAAACTTAGCCATCATTTTGATCGTATATACGGCTATAATAATATCTTTGTATATATTGCTGTGGTTTACGTCTATCTCCTCTCATGTCTTGCGTTATACATAAAATGCTATCTCAAAGTCCTCTCAATTCACTCTCAAATCAAGTGTTGGTTTGTGTTTGTGTTGTTTGGTTTGAAGCAATCTTTGCAAACATTAATAGATGTTACCATTCCTTCAGATAATGATTATTGAGTCAAACAATTGACTTCTATCTAAAAATATCTCTTTGTCTTTAGTCTTAAGTCAATATTTGAGTTGAAGTCAATTTTCATTTCATTGAAGGCTATTCTCTTATTCTTCCGGAAGTCTGTCCATTATTTAAATAACAATGAAATTCATTTGAATTTTGAGATAACCCCTTATCGAAAGTAACCTTAAAATACAGGGATTTTCTCAATTGTTTGCAATACTTTATAACAGAATTTGTGAAGATTAGGGACAGAATCGGAATCTGAGGCAAAAAATATGTTGAATATTGTCAAACAAAAGAGAAGTGATTAATATGATGACTGAGAAAGGGAGAGAACTGCCCAACTAATAGTATGTTACACTTTATTACAGTATTATTGTTAGGACTCATAGAATATATGTTCGACTCATAGAATATATATCTGTTTGTAGTGAAGGCAGAGTCTGTTTGGGCGCGAAATCGTTTCTAACATTTTTTTAACTCTAAATATTGCACTCAAAGCAAATACTATAACTATTTTCTACTCGAGCTATAAGTTTGAGGTACAGCCAGTTCTTTGGCGGTCATACCCACCAAATCGATTGTATCATTTTTATTGCTAACTGTGAGCACTCATTCTTATTATTGCCATCTCATAACAGTTGGACAGTTAGTTTTGAAGAAGTTCTCTCCCCTTACTCTCTGGCACTACTCTATTCTACATATCCTCCCAGTGCTCTCTCCCGACAGTATGTCGTTCTTGATATTGATGTCTCTCACGATCCCATTCGACACACCATTGCTATGAGAGTAGAGCACTGGTAGAAAACGAAATATATATGCATTAAAGCCCACATTTATGGCATTGATTCCGAAGTAACAGACCTTTGGGTCAGAATAAAATAGCGGTTCTTTCGCACACTTTATATAAAATTTTATTTTTTATTCCTTTTATATATATCTTACAAATGGTGTGTATATCAGAAGCTCTGATAAGAACATAACGTCTCTATTCTTATAGTTTTTTATATAATATTGTTTTATATTCAACTCACAAATATATTTAACCATAGATTTAATGTTTCAAACCTCTGAAACACGTCTTATATCCTTAAAGTCGAGAAATTGTCGTATATTTTAGTCCCTATTCTATATGTTTTTCGACTAAACATTTTTGTTTGGATTTTAATTTTGTTTCGAGTTTTTTGTTGTTCTGTTTGTTATAATATATTCTCCGCCAAAAACATGATCTCCAGGTTGTGCTCAAAAAACGTATTCATAACAGTTGTTAACAAGTCTTTCACCAAATTATTTCACAATTATTAATGAAAAGTACGGAAAAACTTTTTTCATTAAATTTCATTTATTTTTCTCAAATACGAAAATATTTCGATTGATTTTTCAATTGAATTCATTTTAACGATATTTTTGCTGATATTAAGTTTGAAAATAAGAGGAAAAAGTTTAATCAGTTTTGGATCGTTTGCTCTATAAGTCTATCAGAAAAATATTTGACAAAAATTGACTTCAATTGAAAAGCAATCGTTTTTCGGTCAAAAAAACTTATATTTTCTAACATTTTATTCGCCAAAGATTGAGGACTCTATCGTAAAAGTGAGGGACAGACTGTTTGACACCCAATGCTTTCCTGATCCAAATCCGACACACAATGGACAGACAGAGCATCAAAAAGATGTTTTGAATTATTTTTCGTGTCTTCTTATCAACGGATTTGATTCGCTATACAATACATACATTACTATTGTGTACAAAATGTGTGTCTTTTTATGTAATAATTTTTGTGTACATAGAGTCTGAAGAGTCGGTGAATGAGTGGCTTCAGAATCAGAATAAAAATAATAAATGGTTTGGTTTTTGTCACCACTGGTAGAATATGTCACACATATGCGAGTGACAGACATTCAAAACAGTGGATAAGTGGCTCCAAATTTCAAATAAATAATAGAAAACTTTTTTGTCAGTGGAAAGCCCTTCGGATAATGTTTGGGAATTCAGTTCGAGTCCTAACAGAAGTGCAAAATATAAGAATAATTTACTTAAAACTTGAGATTCAATGTTAGCTAAGAATTTGAGTTTTCATTTAAATTGTGTCTAAAAGCCGGGATTCAGGCGCCAGTATCTGCTCTGACAGTGAAGCCAATCATCTTTTCGTATAATTAGATTCAAATAAAATTCAAATTCATTCAATTTGTGGCGAAATTAAATTTTCTCTTCATTTTCTTTGGAGTTGAGTTAATCCGATTCTGAGCTCATCCTCTGCTAAAGAGATCCGGAATTGTTTCTCTCATATCATATATAAAATTCAAATCTATTACTAATTTATACACAAAACTGTTTCAAAGAATTAAATAAAGAATTATTTTTACGGCGAATATCACAGAATATTCTTAACTTTAATATCGATTCTATTGTATATGACATGAATTTCAATGAATTTTTCTATTTTCAGGTCTAAATTGTAATCAAATGTTAGTCTTTTTGATAGCTCTTTGTTTTTCATCAATAATTTGATAAATTTATTCAAAAAATCGAGTTCTCATAAAAACGAATGATATGTTTGATTCTTAAAATTAAATTCAAATTTTTATATTAATAATTGTTTTTATGGTATTAACAATCGATGAACAGATGAATAGAAAACAATTTCGTTTGAAATGATAACTGAGAAGCGATTAGAGAATGAATTTAATCTTCAATTCAAATGAATTTTTTTTAGAGAAATCATTGGTTTCGACACTTTATCTCTTTAAATGTTATTCTGGATCTCGATTTCATTGTCTCTAATATTAATAATAGTAACAAAAGTCGTGAATAAAATATAAATAAAATGTTGAGCTAATGTCGATCTGACAGTTGTTATGGTTGTCTATAGTGTTGTTGTTGTGGTTCACGTGGCGAACATCCTCTGCAACTGTCTGTGCAAATACATTGCGAATAATACTGACAATACTTTCCACTCTTTTGGCGGCGAATCGCTGTTATGAATGTCCTTTGCTTCCGACGAAACTGTAAAATAGTGAAACATTTTTTTTGATTAATATTATTATTAATTAATAAATTCATATTTCGAGTCATTTTTTCCAATTTAAATAATTTAATACATATTTTGAGAGCTTTTCTTTTGAGTGACGAATCAGTTGTGAATATTTTTATTAAATAATAAAATAATAAATTATTTAATATTTTTTCCTTTCAATTGTCTGTTGAAAAGACTGAAAAAGTTTACGAAAAAAAAGTTTTTTCAATGAATTTTCATAACTTTTTATTGAAACGAATTGAATGAATAAATCTCCGGAAAACTCATTCAATTGAATCAAATGAATGTTTGAATTGAATTTGTTTTTGATTTTTGTTGTCTTCAGACAGAATCTAATGAAAAACATGAGATAGAGTCGAGACTTTTTACATGGAATTCAATTGAAATAATTTCTTCACAGCATTTGTCAACTTTTCAAAAACAAGAAAATTTTAGAAAATTAAATGAGTCTTTTGTTTGATATTAATTTCTTCCGCATTAAATGAAAGTAAATAAATGAATATTATTTTCAATGAATAATAAGACAATGTTGCCTTGGTAACATAAAATTCACTTCGACATGGTAATGAAAACTTTCAATAGATAGACCTTTTTTCTCATAATTGAATAATCAATCAAAAATGAGATCTGATTTCAATATTTTCTCTGAAATACGCCTAAAATATATTGAATTTATTAATTAAAATATTAGAAAAATATTTTTATATAATCGAGGATTTAATGCAACAATTTTTTAAATTCCCTAATCTCTAACGATAACCAAGACCATTATCAAAGATTGTCTGAGCTAACAATTAATTACCTTGATCATTTCACTTGATAAGTAATATTTAGAGCGAAAATCTTTGCGAAAAAATATTAATTTTAAACTTTGATTGAAATACATATTAGATTACAGACGAAAAACGTTGGAAAATGTGTTGACTTGTAATCCAATACATATTAGACCAGAGCTCAGGAATTAAAGACTCGATTCTGAACACAACGTTTGCGTTAATTATAATTTGTCTGAAGCCCTAACTTTTGTCAGGCAATGAATGAATGAAATTATGTTTTAATAATTCTGTTATTATATAATGACTAAGAATTTAATATCAGATGAAAAATATTTTATTACAACATTTGTTGTGAATAAATTGCGTTTAAAAATAGAGCTCAGAATAATAGCATGAAATAAAAGTTGTGAACAAACCTTGTTGGAAACTTTTTTCACTGAACCCAGTGCTCAGTTCCGGTTTATTTATTGAGTTACGAAATATGAGTTGCGCCTCGTTTTCAATTCTATAGACCCCGAGTATATGTGACCTACACTTTATCGTCATGTGACCGCTCGGGACGAAGTGTTTCTCTTTTGCTTTGAATCTCAGACTAACACTCGTCGACTCTAAGCCGTCCGCGTAAAGGGTTGTGCTGTGCTCTAAGTCATGTTCGGACCCAATCTATTTCACCAAAAATTAAATGAATTAGTATTTGATTTAAGAGTAGTTTCAATACAATAAAGAGAGTGTCGTCTCTAATGATAGTGATTGGACTCAAAATTCATCATTCATTTAGTTATTTATGGAAATCTCATTTTAAGCTAAACCGAACTCTTTTCCCTCTATCTCTCCCTCTCACTCCCCTCTACACTATTTATGACATTCAAGTAAAACATTTTAATGTGGTTTCGGTGTATCTCAGATACAATCAAAGGTTAGAACAAATAGAGAATCAAATATCAAGTGTTTCACACATTCTATTCAAACAAATGAAATACTTATCCAAATATAAACTCAGGACAAAAATGTATTGAATTTGTGTCGAGAATATTAATTCTAGAAATTTAATACTCAGTCCAAAGGTTTTCATTTGTCTGAATCAATCAATTCTGTAATTTTAACGACATTTCAAATGGTGAGTCAGACCTACCGGTTCGTCATTTATGGTGAAATTCAACGATGCTTTTGGTTTAGACTTTGGTGAAGTGCAGTTTACCGAAATGATATCACCAGGAGAAACACTGGACTTGCTATCACCTGTTATTCTGGGTCCTTCTGATGGGAGTACTAAGAGAGAGAAATTTTTACAGTTAGTCACAAAATTGAGATAAAATTGGGACTAAAATGTTAAAACAGATCCACAGAAATACTATAATAGTATTTGTGTGTTAAATAAGTGACCCGTATATAAGAAACCGATGCCCGGTATCTGTTGGACCGGAATATTTCCCATTTGGCGTCTAATAGAATGGTTCGGATTATACTCTTTTATATAGGGCTCTAAACTGTAAAAGAAATCTCTTTTTTGATTCCCATTCTTTCAAATCATAAAACATCCGAAACGTCTGCCATTATATTGAGTCAAAAGCTTTTTTTTAAACTCAACTTTTCTTCTCTTTTATTCGTTTTTATTATTTTCTTTCTCTTATTTTCTTCTCTTATTTTAAACTATAGATTATTTGTTACGAAAAAAAATACTCTCTTTTTTCTGTTCAAATGTTATATAATCGGAGACCTATTACTCGAGATCTATAAAAAGTTATACATAACTGAAGAGTGAATTTGAAAACTTTGTTTTAACTAAATCTAAGACTTAATCTCAGATTTGATTTCTTATTCTTTTAGTGCCTGAAAAATGTGATTCAATTTAACGGTTATATTGTATTATAAAATAAATATTTTGCTCAATTTTATTACCGTTTATCACCAGATAGTCTTCAGCGGCCGCAGTATTGAAGCCTTAAATCGCAAGAAAAATAAAAATATAAATACCATTAAAACGAATCCAGAAATTTATTTCAAAGTGTTTTTGAAATTTTCAAATAAAAATCGAAATGTAGTCCTAAAGTATCGATAAAATATCGAGTAAATGTAAACTTACTAGGTGCCTCCGCACTAATTTCACACCGGTACTTTCCGCTTGTGCTCAGGTTAACATTTTGAAGGTATACTGACATCTTATCCGATCGGGAGAGCTATTCATCCAAATTAAAATACATTTAAGTCTTTGTCTTTTTTCGGACATTATATCAAATTATGCGAACATTTGATTTGATTGTTGTGTTTATTAAGACATAAAAACACATTTATTTCAGTTATTTTCAGTCAAATAATGTCTGAATTTGACGGTAAAAACGATGTCAAGGGATAAGTGAATAGGACTTACATCTACTTTGATGCCGGGCATCGCCAGATACTGAGCCTGTGGCCAATCGCGAGGCACAAACCTATTGGACAAAGCCATTAGAAATAGAAATTTAGTTAATTATTAACAAATAAAATAACAATAAATTTTCATTTAAAGGCATACCTATAAAATTCGTAACCATTTTTATACCTGAGATAAAAATAAAACCATTTTTAGACAATTTTTATTATTTCATATAAATTAGGTCCTCAAAGCAGTAATGGGGACCTGTTTTTATGGCTCAGAATAATTACCATTTGATGGAATAGAGTCTATCGTTTTCTAAGTCATAACTACACCTAAAATCCAATATAAAAATAAACGATTATTAGTATAATATTTTTGTTTGTTATTTGTGTCCTCACATTAGTTCAACTGATTCTCCGGCCATCGATGGACTCGGAATGTCTAACATTACTATACGAAGGGCTGATGTCATAGCGATAGTCGTTGTTATAACTGCAAAGTAATACAAACGCATCGAAACATTGACTGAAAGCTCACTTAAAGACCGATGTGTTTGTGATATTCCTCTCATTATATCTGTTGGAAAGAAAGACAAACTTTTTTTAGTCAGGCTTTTGATTCTGTGCTAACCTTCAAGTCTTACAATTAAATTGAATTAAATTGAATTAAATTTAATACAAATTAAAAGCGAAACTCTTTTTTCTCTCTCAAGTATTCAACGAAAAGACTTTTTGATAGAGTATTTTGAAAACTAAATGAAATAAAATGAGTGACATATGAGTGGCAAAAGTCTATGACTTTTATTGACACTTTTCAGAAGACTTGACATTAATCAAAACCAATGTAATAATGTTAGGGCACCGGCAGAGGCTCAGTCAGTGTCTCAAACTCTATATAAATATACTCTATCTCTATATTAAGCCTCAAAATAAGAAAAGACTGATTCAGTCAATTGAGAGGTATATGAGCTCATGATTATTGCCATTAGTGAAGGACAGCACAAACATTGAGTAAGAGTTTTGGATTTTTTTATCATACAATTTGCTGGAATACCGTTCCCCATATGGCACAGAATATATAGTTATGTTTTGCTCAATAAAACTTTTACCTGTAATAATAAAAAAGACATTTGTTAGCGGACGCGCCCATACCTTGTCTTTTGTTTATAATTGATTGAGACATATTAGAGCCCATAGTGAACCCTCTCCTCTATCATCAAAAAGTGATACCTGTGCTCGAGATGAAAGACCAACGTTCACAACAACACAATACAATAGATATACTTTTCTTCTTAAACATTAGTAGACATTAATTGTCTCCAGAAATGAATGTGAGTCCCGATCCCAACCCTTTCGTAATGATATTTCCAAAGATTTGAACTTTTATTTTGATTATTATTATTATTATTAAGGTTTAAATATTTATAAAACTGAATTAAAAATAGTAAAGTATCCGGTTAATCATATTTTGTTTCTCAGGAATCATATTTATAAGCGATAGTTGAGTCCCATATTTGCAATATTTTGAGTCATAGTATACGACATTTGCCGGCATTTACTACAAAACTGAGTATTTCTCTAACAATTGCTATCAAATGGTTATCTCAAGTATTTAATACTTTAGGAGAGAATGAAAAAAGTTTATCAAAAATAATACATTTATTGCTTTATTTCAAGAAATAATAATTGTGTCGACTCTGATAACGAGCACAGTCTACTAGTTTGTCACCAGTTAGGGGGTGTTCCTTCAGCCTGTGTTCATGATAAATACTGGTATCAATGGAAAATTAAATGATTCATTCATATTTCCAATATATACTACTGCATCAGCAATGTGCAAGCTCATAATGGGCGTTGTCTAAAACTATTGACAACTTTATGATAACCCACACATCCTGTCAACAATATATCAATTATATCCAGGATCCAAAGTATATCCAGGAAATTCTTCAATGAAAACAAAAAACTTGAAAATATATAACTTTATGCATAACTACGGGGAAAAAGTTATTCAAATGATATTTAAATACATGTTCAAGGTAACGTCGTTAATATCATTAAGAAACAATTTAATTAGAATTTCATTGATTTCCTCTAAACATGAATAATATTATTGAAATATTTTCCTGATATTTGAGTAACAAATACTTGAGTTTATCGTTTGAAACACTCGATAATCAAATATCAGTTTGAATAAAATCCGAGTAAAG
Source organism: Tectocepheus velatus (assembly GCA_034700625.1). Lineage (NCBI taxonomy): Eukaryota > Metazoa > Arthropoda > Arachnida > Sarcoptiformes > Tectocepheidae > Tectocepheus > Tectocepheus velatus. The sequence continues at coordinate 12,163 of JAQIXV010000106.1, forward strand.
TAGCGCTCATTTTGAGTTTTATTCATTTTTCTTATATATTTTTTGCAGATATATATTGTTTTTCATATAATATTTGAAGGATTCAGTGGTTTTATTATTTTTCTTATCAGGTCTTTAGTGACCGACCATTAGCTGTTGATAATACATAAATGAATGTTTGAGTCGACAAACAGACAGAGAGTCATACAATGAATATCTATTAAATAATTTTCTCGAACCCAATGCAAGGCTACTGACTGTATGACCACAATATTCATGCCTCGGATCAAGAATTTTATAATAAGAGAAACACAGACAGAGAGTCAGTGAAGAGCAATATGTAGTGAAATGCAATTTGCAGTGGATTTCGTTCATTCTCTCGACTCTTGTTATATAAAAAGTTGGAATCATTTTCATTATTAATTCATATAATGGTTTTGATGTTCACTTCATAACACACTCACAGAAAGAATGGCCAAAATAATGTGATTCTCGGATCTATCTCTCCCTCTCACTCTCCCGGTGCCATTGATTGACTCCCCTTTACGCTAATAAGTTTGGGTCTGGTATCTAATGTATTGGTTTTCATATAAACTTGAATTCTCGTAAACTAAGGGTAAGGCATACGAGGAATAAAGTTATGGATTTTCATAGAATGCAAAACTGCCTTCAGGTTAAACAGGGATAGCATTGAGAAGAGCAGGGCTTACATAACAGTTTATCACTTGTCAAACACCAATAGTTAAGACACGTTTCCCTTTAAACACCCATTGGTTTTCATGTATTGCACTCAGACTCCAGACTAGAAAATATTTTGTGGCATTAAATTCATCACTTGATTCACAGCCGGAAACAAAAATCAAATTACATTAAGAAAATTGAATATAAAATATTAAAATTTATTTTTAAAAAACATCGGTTTTAATGAATTTTTTATTACAATGTATTTTATTCTGTCCCTCAAAATGTACAGCTTTTCTCTGGTATTCCTCTTTTTTGTGTTTGACATCAATTCATGGCATTTAATGAATTGAAAAAATATATATTTCTGTTTGTATTTGTTTAGCTGTTAATTCCGGTGTTAATAAGGCCAAGATTATTTCAATTGAACAAACATTAAGCAAGGCATTATTGATTGATCTGCAGATTTTTCTTTTGATAGAAATCTATAAAATTATTGGCATTTAGAATCTGTGTCAAATAGTTTTGAGCAAGTTATTTAGTAAGCCTTCCCCAAGCACAGAATGTTACCTTTTCTTTCCCCTTGATCATTGTTTTGATTGTCAATTAAAATGAGAAACAAAGAGCTTTAAAATTGTAATTCTTTATGAGTTTAAGTATTTTCTCCAAAAACTTCATTTCAAATGAATTGTTGTTATGAATCGCTTTCATAAATATTTAACCAAAAGAGTAGAGTCTCTGAATCTATGCCACACTTGACATCAACTCTTATGTCTATTCATTTGTGTAATCAGTTTTCAACGAATTCAGTAAATGTCAGAAAATATTTTGAAAAATCATAAAATTATGAGAAAAGAGTGAAGAGAGTGAAGAGAGGATCGAATCAAATGATTAAAAAGCGTTTCCATTAATCGCATAAAAGAGACAAAAATTGTTTTAATCTATTATTTGTGTTTGAATTCAACGAATAAATTAATAAATAGGTTTTCATCACAACATCTGCTCTCAGTTTATAATATGACTGATGAAAGACGTTATCGTTAGAGCAATAAATATAAACAGAAAAATAATTTTAATGTTAATTCTGTTTAGAAATTCCTTTTCTATGTTCTGACTATTAATACAAACAATATTTTAATATATTTTTCTAATCATTTTGTTTTCATATTCAAAACAGAAACCAATTGTAAAATATTGGAGTTAATTGACATTTCGTACGTTACAAAGGAAACGGTAGGCAAGGAATCCGTAGATAAGATTACTATTTTAAATGCTAAATGTTTGACAATTGGCTGTCCATTGATTTGCCATTTCAGATGTCGCACCGTTTTGTGCAAATTCTTGATAGCATTTAATGTATTAGCGATTGGATTGTATGTATGCATAACATTGTGAACGGTATGGGAACGGTATGTAAAAATGGGGGAACGTGTGATGCATTTTCAAGTTTGTTCGACACAATCGCCACAATTAATGTAATTGTCGTAACCATAGGATAGGGATCGGCTCAGAATAGGAATATTTCAATGCATTTAGCGATAGACTAATGGGTTGACTGCAAAATTAGGATGTCATAGGTATGCATAGCTTATAATTTGCCATTTCCATTAAGCACTGGCATTGTGTCGCTCCTCTAATAACATACAAAAATTACTCCTCACTTACTCTCGTGAAGTAGCAGTTCCTCTGTTGAGCTCATAAGTGAACCTGTGGTTCATGTCTCGCAAATCAATGATATAATACTAAAACTGTTTTATCATTTTTTGTCTCTCATTTTATTACGATTAACATTAAGCATAACTTTCCTCTAATTTTTCTAATGAATCAAATTATGGAAAAAAAAAGTTTATTATAACTCGTTTTGGACTAATAACGAGAGGACGAAATATTAGCATAATATCGATATTCTTGCAAATATCTGTCAAAACAGGAATAAAATGAGTGAAAAGTCGAAAATTATTATTCAAAACCTTTTGAGTACTGGAAGTAAAAGTTGAGTCTATTGTGAGCTTAATATTGTATTCTCTGAAAAATTTCGTGCTTCAGATGATTCTGTTTTTATATTTTTATATTTTTATATTGAATTTAATAACAAAAAATAAAAACAGTTTTTACTTTAAACAAAAAGAGCAAAAGATTTTTTGATAAAATTGAAATTTCAAACAATAAATATTAAATTTTTGTTTGTCTTTTGATAATCTCTTCCTATCTGTCAGTCATCAGAATATTCTTATAACTGAAGGCTTTTTAAACCCAAAATTTTTGAGTTATAGTAAATTTTTGAACAATATTTTAAAGCAATATATTCTTAAAAACCATTGAAATAGTGCTCAGCTTTCAATTAAATCAAATACAAAATCAATGAAAGCATTTCTGGGAATATTTTAGTGGAAAAAGTTTTCAGTCATTCCAAATGAAAAGCTCTTAATATACGTAAATGACATCAAACCTAATGCACTGGTGTTTTGAGAATTCAAAGCTTCGGATTTATGTGTCAGACAACTGACGCAATCATAATTGGCATTACTTTTAGATATCATTGTTTCGTTTGTCTCATGTTTTGCACTTTCGTTCAGAGGATTTGCTGAACAAAATTAGTGGCAATGGATAGGAATGGTTAGTGAGGGAATGGTTTGAGGAACGGCTGTAACAACACGATTGCAAACTCTGGAAAATGTTTTGCCAGAAAAAACAAAAAGACTTCAAATAATAGAAACAAAAATAAGAGAAATCAGAAAACGTGATGTGGTTTTCGTGCAGACAAACACCAAAATACTCTAACACTCTATAACTCACATAAAGAAGTTTTCATTCGTTTTCTTGTTTTTTCGTATTTCACTATTAGTTTTTAATAACGTTTTGTTGACTAAACTCTCTGTTGGAGCGAAACTTTTAACTCTTGAAAATATGGTTCAAATAATTTAGAAGAGAACTGTATTTCTCATTTCTGTTGACCAAACAAAACAAAGACATATTTCTCAACAACACATCAAACCTGTGGACTATAAAAGTCTATATAAAAAACTTTTTTTTTTGCCTTCAGTTTTGTGTCAAAAATGAAATTAATGTCAGCTCCAAATGCGGACAACCAATCCCTTTGAAACACTAAAATTTAACGCAGTTATAGACCCGGCGCTACTCATAACACAAATGTTAGGACTGAAGTCTCACATTATATTCGTTTAAAATTTAATTTGAAAAAAACATAGAAAAGAATTAACTGTTTTCCCAATTCTTTTCAAAAGCGATGTTTTTGTTTGAAAAAAAAGTTATAGACTTTTAGCTGAAAAAAACCAAACTTTTTGCCAATTTTTCAATAAATAGATAAATAGTTTTGAGGTAATAATAAATTCAGTTTTAATACATACCTATCAATAAAGCTGTGATTTTGTTATATCACATAAATTCTCTGCCAATAAAAAATGTATTTCAAGGCTTCGGAAATTCAATATTTCAAAAGGTTTTTGCATTTATCAGATGAGAAAACAAAATAATAAAAAAAAACATTTGAATAAAAGGTCAGTTCGTATAACAGTTGAGAGGCTTTTTTCAAATTTCAGTCACGAATATTATAGTGGATTTGGAGTAATGCAAAAATTAGTTTTTCATTATAAGTTTCGGATGAGTTGATTGCTATAAAATAATAAACAGATATATACTAATAGATGAGACCTAATATTATTAACATATATTATACACAAAAAGTCATTAGAATGGCATCACTTTCTATACACATAATACACAATAAACTATTAGTTTAACAATTTTTTTACTTCAGACGAAGGCTTAGGTTTTGTTTTTCTATCAAATATTCTGATGCGTCGGATATGAAGTCCTTCACAAGACTTAAGACTTCATATGACTTCAGAAATATGATTGGGAACTAAGTTTAGGCGAATTGAGCGCTGGATAAAAGTTTTTTTTATGTGAGTGCGAGTGTGTGAGCACTGGTATGAGTCTGTGAGCAACAGAATGACAACTGAATCGATTGATTGCTAGCCTTACAGTGCCTTCAGTGCAAAAATGGTATTTCCTCTCGACAGTGGATTTTTCACTGTTTCTCTTCTCTACTGTTTTCGTAGGCATTGCATGAATGCGGCGACGCATTTGGTGCCGGGTAACTGTTTATCACAGTTGTTAGGGATGAAACTTTTAAGCTTAATTTCAATATTTGAACACATCAAGGTAACTTCTTTTCAAAAAATTCTAAATTCAACTTTATCGCAAATTGGGTTTTAAACAAGGAAAGTTTTCTGAAATGTGCTATATCCTTTAATGATTCAAAATTATTCTTGTTAATATTTCTTTTTTTTCACTTCGATAAGTTCACGGCATTTAATAATTATTGTAAAATTTATCAAGATTCTCTTAAGGACCGGTACTTTATCTAAAGTTAGATTCTAAGCAATAGTTTGAAGTTAGTTATGAAACCTTGATTTGAGTTAATGCGCAAAACAAAACTTATTAACATTAATCACTTTTAGTGCTTAGTTTTGATAACACAATGTTTTGCATTAAAAAAACAGAAAACAATGAAATCTTTTCCTTAATATCGGAATTCTTAGCGAAAACAAAGCCTTATAATTGATTAAATGAAACGTTTCAATTGAATCATGCACAAAATCCCCGATTCGCCAGTTCTAGTTGATAACATTTTCACATCCCTAGTCATTAGAGAAATGTTCTTGTTGTTGAAAGTAATAAAAATAGTGTTTTCAATTGAATCAGGTCTGTCTCTCACACCCATACTATTAGATAAATTAGAATATTCTCTCTCTTTATTAAATGGATGAAAAAATGCTTACAATAGACAGGGAGAGCACCGGTAACCCTGAGGCTTAACCACTAAAACACATCGACAGTCAAAATAATCGCATGAAAAAAGTCAAAAGTTATTTATTTAAACGAAAATAAGTTAACTTTTTTCCCCTTCATATCAGTTATGTTGAAGTAATGCAAAAAGTTATTATTTATGCCTCAGTTTTGCCTCAGTTTTGCGATTTGATCGATGATTACCACAAAATGTTTTAGTTTTCATACAAATCGAGGAAATATCCATCAATGAGTTCACCGGTTTTTTCTATCATTTCAGTCATTATTTCCACATTTTATACAATATTTTCATAAAAAACTTATTCAATAATATTCAGAGTAATAATAGTATTGTGTTCTCTCTTTCATTACTATTTATACAATTTGTATGAATTTATTAATATTTAATTCAATATTAATAACTCGGCGACAGATAATAGATTGCTAGACAATAAAGACGAGACTCATCTCAGCCTCAATTTTGCTCTCGAGATCACCACAAACAAGACATTAGAGAATCCATATAAAAATGATAATAACAATTGATATAATATATACAAGTTATAAATTCCTCTGAAATCTTGTCGAGACTCACAAATTGGATGAATGCACTGACCTTTTCTCCCGTCCCCCTCACTCCAAACAAATCCCCTTGGCAATTTAAGCCTTTGATTGAATAGAATCGAAGAGCAAATCATTAATAAACTATTATTTATGGCTCGGCTTTTGTTTTCGGTGTCCAATAAAAGATTGGTTTTGAGTTCAATATTAATATTGAGTTAATTTCTATACTAAATATGTAATGAAAGTAATGTTTTGTTTCTTTTCCTATCGTATGAATAATTGAGTTCAAAGAAAAATTGGTCCAAAACTTTCTAATTATCAGTTAATCTCATTTCAAATATTGAATTAAGGAGTGATTTACTGAAACAGTATTCAATCGTTTCAAATAATTAGTGATTGGATTGGATTTTGTCGTTCGGGACAATCAAAAGAGGATTTTCGAGTCATAAAAATATGTTTGATATGAAATTTTCTAAACAAATATTATTATAAATATAAATCAATTAAATCAATGAAACGACACTTTTTTCCGAATTAATTGATAAATTCGTGTGTTTTCATACAGAGGTTTAGTTAAACTAGCAATCGATGCTTGAAATCAATTGAGAACTTCACAAAACTGTTAAATAACAACATTATTGGCACAACTTTTTATATAACAACTGAATTCAGATCAAAGTCTGAATATTTTGAATACTTTTCCTCAATTAATATCATAGTAACGAAAAATTCAATCAACAAAAAGCGTTGAAAAAAAAGTTTTCTGTTAATTATAGAGTGGATGTTAGGTCTCATCGGAAGACTGAGTGACAACTCTATTGCAATTCTGTGCAATAATAACTGATGTGAGAGGAGGGGTGTTAGTCAAAGGGACTGGTAGTAGTAATGTTTAGCGATCAGAGATGTGTGTAAATCAAACTGAGTTTCACGTCTACTCTACTCATCACTGACCAGAAAACACATAATAATCATAACAACTAAAGGTTATAATAGTTATAAAAATGGTCACAATATTAGTGATGAAGACTAAGAGCACAAACAATAGGAGTAAAGAGTGAAGAGTGTGTCCAATGAAAGTCTTTATGAATGTCAGAATTTATCTCTTAATTACGCTTCACTGCATTTATTACATGCAATGCCGAGAAGTCAAATGCATTACAACTATAATCAAGTTTTATATACAAAACAATAAATTGATGGCTCTTTCCATCTCTTCGCTCCACAATTGTCTCTTAAATGTTGTGTTTCTCTTATAGTTTTTTTTGTCTGTGAGTCACTATCCGAGTGACACACTGTCCCTCCTTTGTATACAAAGTGGCAAATCCCCAGAGTTCTGGTGCAGTCATTCATAGGTCAGACAAAAGTTGTTTCTCAAGGAAAACAGTAACAGTTATTTCATATCCTGTTTTGTTTGCCAAAAGTGTTAATACAGTGATTATTGCCATTAAATAATTTCTTCGGTCACTTGAATAATAGATTTGAATTAACAGTTCTGATGGACTCATCGTTGATTCGATGGCACACACTTTCTCCCATCTCTTTGTACTCTTATTTGTGTCTTCAATGCATCAGAACTTCAATTACACAATACGTACGTCTCATACGTCTGACTGAGTCTGAGATTCACAGCATTTACTGAAACGGAATCCTAAAGCAGAGGAAAGTTAGACCAATGGATGAGCGGAGTCTGAGTCCAGACTTATATTGATGTTAAAAATTTAACGATTTATTTGACGATAACTGCGGACTGATATCTGCGTTAATCTACAAATTACTCAAATATGCATTACTTGTATTGCATTTATAGCAGACATTGGCCACCATTACGGCCAGACATCTATTATATAATGGAATGATAGCTATGGCTATGGCTATGGCTATGGCTATGGATATATATCCTTTGACTGCTCTCATGGCTATTGCAAGACTAGAAAAGGAATTATTCTGAAAGAAAGTTGAATACACCTAAAAGCCAGAGTCCGTTGGGAACTGAAATGAATGCCAATTGAAGCCCTATTTATGTGAAGACCTATAATCAAAAGTCTTATTTTTAGTCACAATTTGGATGAGATTTCAGAAGAAAGAGAGAGAAAACATATGCCGAGAAACAGTTTATGAGAACATTTTTCTGAGTATTGCATAAAATTTGTGTAAATATTAGTCATTTTCTTTTGATTTATTTCTTTTTACGATTCAATGGAATATTGAATATAAGGATTACATTGAATTCTATTCTGATATCGCAAAGAAGTTACCAAGGTTATTCGCACATTTGCTCTTGACTAAGTTTTATAAGTTAATTCACCAATAAAGTCATTCTAGGCTTTGATTAAGGATCTTGTAAACATTTATATTGAGGAAAACCTATCAAAACGTTTCAATTACCTAATGATTAGAGGTTCAAGATAACTTCTTTAATAACATCAAATCAAGTGTTTTGCTATACTATGGCTATACCTCTGTTTTGTTTGAAAGGTTTGTATGTTTATATCAAATGATAATAAATTGCAAAAGTATTGAAACGATGATTGAAACGAAAAACTGAATAAATATTTGACTTTAATTTGTTTGAGTCTATGACTTGTACTCAACTTTTTTTAGCCTGAGTTCAGAAACTCATAAAAAATTATGTGATTTTGACATAAAACAAATGCTCGAAAAAAGTTCGGTTCAGAAATACTCCCATCGATGGTATGTTTTATTGGAATTTTTTAATCTCGTATTTATATAAAATACCTCTATTTTTGAGATTTTTTTTGAGGGCTCTTCTCTATTGTTCGACAAAAAGATTAAATTTATGGTAAAATAAAAAAAATAAAAAAAATCAAAAGCAATCGCTTGTGATAAGTCATCTCCGCTTTTGTGTATCAATTAGTTTAATTGAAAGCCCTGTTCCTTATCTAATCTCATGGCTTCACATTTGTCTTGTGTATAGAGAAGTTGTCTCTCATATGAATGACTTCCAGAGGTATTCCATAACAATAAGAGTATTATCAGACGAATAGACAAAACCCTCTGTTTATCAAAAATATTTTGTTTGCTATTTCGTTGAACTCAATATTTTTCTGTAAATTTTCAAATATTTAATCCGATTATAGCCCTCACAGTATGTAATGAAACGAATGGCTTATAAAATATATAGTCATTGAATCGTATAAAACGATAATCGACTAATAGTTTTATATATTATTTTCCCAATAATTTGTTGACAATAATTAAAATCATATGAGAAAACCACTCATTATTATTCGGTTTATAAATTTTTTAATTATCAAGCATTCAACCTAGGTTATTCATCTCATTTTTTTTTAATTTCACATGTTCTGATAAATTTATTCAAAACAAATAAAATCTATTAATACTATAAAATAAATTAAAATAAGTGATAATTGTTTTGAATAAGTTTTTGTTAAATGAATTCAATATTAAATCCAAACATGAAATGAAATTTATTTGACGAAATGACTGTAAATTATAACAAAATTCAACGACAATTCATTAGTTATGCAAATATTTAGATGCCTAAAATCTGTAACAAAACTTTCTAGTTCAATAATTCACATACATTGAATATTATGATTCAATTATATAAATCATTAGTTTGTTGTGAAATATCAATAAAATATCACTAAATCTAATCATATTCTATACAAATCTTGAGTTGATTTATGGGAAACATAAGAAAGTTTTGTATTTGAATCCAAAGAAAAGATGAATGGATTTCGTATTTGTATTTAATTTGGTTAATATGTTATTTGAATAATAGAGAAAACGAATTAAGAAAATGAGAAAAACAATGAATTATATGATTGTTATCGTTGTTAACAACAAATTGTATGCAGTCATCAAATCTTCAGTTATAACGAAAAATATGAATTACATTCGTATCTAAATGTGAGTCAAACGTATCGGTCATTAAAACTGGAGACGAATTGCATTCAAATAATAGGAAATTATTTGTTGTCCCCAACTCTGTCCCCAAAGCCGTTCCCAAGTGCTGTCCTCAATGACTTATGGGGCGTATTCTGGAGGCGACCAGAATTACAAATATCTTATACCAAATGATGTTTGAATGATATTTGACTAAAAATTAGTCACTTCTGCATCACTTTGACATATAAATGGTGTTCAAGAATTGGACTCAAAATTAATTCAGAAAATATGACAATCAATGCGTTGGGAGGAAAAAAATTTAATCATTTTTTTGGGAGAGATTCTGATGTCAATCACGAATATTCTGGTATTCATAATAAGATGAAAATTATGACACATTTTATGGTTCATGAATTTGGAGGGGATTCCTATAAATAGAAAGTCTCTATAATTTATTTGCAGTCAATTGCGAGGTATTGATAGTCTTGTTCTAAAATCACTGAAAAATTGAAGGAAAGAGTCATTAAATCTCTGAATAGAATACAACATAAATGTAATGCGAAATGAAAGTCGTTTTGAATTGATGTGAAACAACGGAAAAAAATTGTTATATCTTTTAAATTGTATGAATGATTGATAATAGCGTGTCTTCAAAGGCTCCCTAAAGTAATATTTAATATGAGTTAAACTACTTTTTCATTCTCGTGAGTCAGTCCTGTCTTTTAAGTTATATTTGTCTTAAAATTTGTTTCTCGTGTCATAAGAGGAAACGAACCCAAAATTAGAGCCAAAACTGTGTCTAATCTGTCATATAATTCAAATAAAATCACGTTTGGAGTCGACTTCTCTCTAAGACTTTAAGATTTTTAAATTTAATTTCTTTTCATTTTTTTTCTCATTCTTTGCATTAATTTATTCAAAACTTATTTATTTATGAGTTTTACATAAATTTCTTTGCAATGAATACCCGATAAGAAGAAGTTAACATAAATTGGTTTTTCCTCATCTTTTCAAAGAAATTGCTATTAAGTTATTTCACAGCTTTTAAGTTATAGTAAAGAAATTCCTTCGAAAACACTATTTTCATGTAATTCTCAAATGTAGTGAAAAAACTTCTCAGCCTTTTATTTATAGACCTAACGGACCAACGGATCGCTCGCTTTCTATACAAAAATCTGGAAATTTATTTTTCCAACGAAACACATATTCTGTGTATTTAATAGAGAAAAATATTTGCATTAAATCTTATGAATGGACCAAAAATTTTATATTTAAAGCGACGATTCATTCGTAATTAATTTGGTCACACCATTCATGGGATCCAACATCTCTTTGAAACGCAAAACTATTATTTCATATAAATGTTTGAAAATATATTAACTTTGAATTGAAATTCCAGTCTTTGGTCGTGAGGTTTGAGTCGACACTATTTAAAAGTGTCGTAAATTTTGATTCAAAAAGTGATTTAATAAATATATGAATCTTTCTATTTGTCTATTGAGCACACGATATACGCCTGGGCTCTGGTAATGGCTCTGGTGGTGATTGTCTGACAGACAAAGCCTCACTTTTCACATATAATTTGGGATAACATTCAGAGGAATCACTGAATTATTTATTTAATTAACTGAATGTTTAATTTGTTTTTATTGTCATTTTTCAAGTCATTAGTCGTTATCCGGAGTTGTCTTCTGAAAGAAACAAACATTTCGTTTGATTTATATTTTTATTCTTTGTATCCGTTCCACAGATTTTGCCATAAATATGAATAAAATATGAGATAATTAGATTCAGTTAAGTCTAACCAATGAGTTTCACTTTTGAAATCATATGAAGAGCACAGAATGAGTTTTAGAGCTGAGCGGAGAAATATTTTTCAATCTTAAAAAATTAGTTACGAGTCAAAGATTTTTTTGGAGCGAATATCAACTTTCGTTATATTAGTTTAGATTTTCTCTGAACTGAAAACTGAAAAACTCTTAAAAAACTGTATATACCTTTGATATTGTGCTCATCTTTCATAAGAAATTTTTCTCATTTTTCCTCTCAAACGGACTCAAATATAATGAGATTTGGACTTTCAATCATTTTAATGATACAATCGATAACTGTTCCGGTCCTCTGAATATCTGATTAGTTTAGTTTTCGCAACAAATGGTTCACAACTTCAGAATATTCTTCAAACTTAACACAAAAAAGTAACAAATCATAAGTTTATTCTAAAAACTATTCAATTGTTTTATGTTATGAATCGCTTATTCTTAACATTAAATGAATTATTTAATTGCCTTTCATTGAAGTAATTCATATAAAGCGATGACATAAAGACAAACAACAGATAATAGTTTACGAGTTATTACTCAATTCAATGACAGCCTAATGTCATCTTAATTATGAATCATAAGAGAGATAAGGCAAACATCATTACTACTCTGGAGAACCATACTTTCACTTCAAACTACCTGTCCCTCAAACAAATGCAAGAATTTTAGTTAATTAGTAATTACTTTGAAAACTAAATTGACTTTTGAAACAATTTATTTGTTTTTAATGTCTTTATTTCTAACTGTGACTCATATATCGTCAATAAAATACAGTTTTTATTCAATTTATTTCATCAAAAGATAACTTTAATTATGAATGAAATATGAAAGTCGGTATCAAAGGGACTGACAGGACAAGGATGTGCTTTGATGTGACGTACCTTTGATTGGGATATCCTTCAGAACTATTCCATTTGAAGTCATAAACCAATTAATGAAAATTGAATTCAAAATTCAAATTATTGTTTGATTGAAAAAACGGAAATGAATCACATTTTGACGGTTTCTGTAGTTTTGGAGATTCTTTGAAAACCATTGAAAACAAGATAATAATTAGAGCTATTGTTTTGTGCATCAAATTGTATTAAACATATTTCTGAAAACAAAATTAGTGTCACTTTTGGTAATTTAATTTAAAGGCCAGTCGTCTGTAAAAGGATATGAAATACAGAACAACATTACAGTTAATCATCGTTTGAGTTAATTATAAATATGTTACCGGATTTTGCAAGCTATCTGAGCAACAAAAATCGTAGCCTAGTTCATTTTTAATGAAAGGCAACTGAATTTTCTATTATGCAAATGAAATTACCAAGATAACAATCCAAATTTTCAAACAAATGAAAAATGTATTCAATATTTTTTGAAAGTCTGTTCCCATAGATATATTAATTTGATGACCATTTCCCACATTTAATTGGGTATGGATTTGAAAATTATCTTTTTTTGCGAACAATTAATTGACTGAAATATTTGGCAATCGATTGATAAGTGGTATCATTGATAGCCCTATCATTAAAAATCTATTAACCCTTTGAAACATACATTCAATTACTTTATGCGATAATTAATTGTATTTAATAGAAATTCATTATACAGTATTAGAATAGTTTGATAATAATCGAGCTCAGTTTCGTGACTTGAATTGATTTTTTTCTAACTGTTCCTGATTCAATTGATAAACAAATTGTAAAAACAAAAAATTAAATCAAGAGATCAATGAATTTCCTAAAAGCCTTTTTTCGGTTAAATATTGATAGAAAACAAAAATCTATAACTGATTTATATAATTATGTTTTGGCCCTAATTTGGTGATCACTCCCAACCAAATAAAAGGAGTGCTTTCTCTATAACTCAACCATAAATATCAAAGGAGTGTTTGGTTTAACCCAATATTGTTTGTCATTTTCATTATTTAAATTATGATTTTTAATTAACGCAAATTATAATAACATTTTTTTTTGATGCACAGACTCTATCCCAGGGGTCAGGCATTGACTTCAAGAACTGAATGATTGAAAACTTTTTTCTTACAATTTTTATGAACAAAATTCTTGGCTTTAATGCGAAAAAACGGGAAATAATGGGTGAAAATGAGCCTAAAATCTAATCAATTATAAACAAAATGAATGAATATTTGATAAATTATAGCAAAATATGTAATAATTTTATTATTCAAACATAATTTCATCACTAATTTCGTTAAAAAATTTTCATTTTATGAATTCTTATAAGAATTTCGGAGAAGTTTTTTAATTTGAGTTAATATCTAATCATTAGTTTAGACACAAAATCACTAAAATATGATTAAAGATAAAAATTGCACAAAATTTCATAAAATTGTATTTAAATTATCAAAATTATTATCAAATTCGAGAAATTGATTAAAAATTGCGATTATTTTAATGACCAGTCTTTGAGGTCATCACAACTTTTTTAATATTCACTAAATTAGAGAAAAAAAAATTGAAAAATAATTGAATCGCGAAAAGAGAGTGAAAAAAAATTCATCAAAAACTCTAAAAATTAATATTACGCCCACTTTTTGGCCAATAATTTATTGAATGCGAGAAAAAAATTATTAACAAATGAGTTGTGATTATAATTTTGGTGTCGAATAAATGCATTGAAAAAAACTGGTGAACAAAATGTGGCAAAAATTTTGCTATAATTTACATAATAGTTGTCTAATGAGGAGCACAACTGAAGACACGCCCGGCTCTCAACTTAATCTTCGTTATTAAGCCTTCAATTAATGGGTTTCACAATTTTTTTTCGTAATTAAATTGAGTTTGAATTCAGAGTAAAATCAAAGATATAATTGAAAAATAATTTTCAAACGAAGACAGAGTTCAGTGGTTTATCTTTAATCTAAAGTCTAATGAATTGATTCTCATTTTTTGCAGCTCTTCCGGAGCTCTCGTTTCAACTGTTTCCGAGTCTGACTGTCCGACAAACGATTGAATGAATGAAAATCCAATTCATTTGTAAATAATTTTAATTCTTTTTTAATTTCATTTCTAATATAAAAACAATTAATTGAAAACAAAGTGTATATACATTTCAGTCAATAAATATTCAAAACTATAATACAATTCAAAACAAAAAAAACAAATAATTAAATTAAATTAGAAATTAAAAGACGGAACGATATTATTGTAAGTGTGATGACTGTGCGATTGTGACGCTCCTAAAGTTGATGTGGAGTGAGAACTATTGGCTACGACTCCCGGTATTTGAGCCGAAACTGAAGTTCTATTGTTTGGTGTGATTTGGGGATCAAATGAATGAGTGTTTGGGTTATGAGTCGAAGAGTTGCCCGAAGTTAGGAAAGCGTTGAACGCGTTGTGAGGCGTCGATATACGAGCACTCGATTGGTGGGTTTGATAGAGGTTCTGGTGATGACCATTCGAGTGGTGGTTCGGGTATGGATTCGCTTCCATTGATGACTGTCCTAATGGCGGCCCCACCGGTGGCACTACTGGAACGGGTGGCGGAAATTTCATTGGAGATAAGGCCAGACTCTCATTACCTGAGTTAATGTCTGGAAAAATGTTACTCAAATGGAAATTTGTTGCGTGAGATGAGTGGTGACCCCCACTTGAAGACCCAAAATTGGAAGGAGTGCTGGTGGCTGTGCTCGTCGGCGCCGATCGGTTCGTATTCTGCAGAGAATTGACGCTAAAATTGGCCGCATTTGAGGCGTTCGATGAGTTGTTCACATTTTGAGACTGAGGTCTAAATAATGAATAAGAAGAAGAAGTGTCGGCACTTGAGGTCACGTTCTTATTGTTCGCATTCGGTGTATGACTCGACGAAGCACTCGGAGAGGGCACCGGTTGACGGCTCTGGTTATTGGTCTGAGTGTTGGGCACAAAATTTGTGTAACGATTGGTGTTCTGATTGGTTGGTGTCGTTAAAGACATTAAGTCATTCATTGAAAAGTAATTGTCGTTTGAATTACGAGTCGAAGAGTTATTTGAATTGTCGTTATGTTTACTATTATTCTGTTTCTTAGTCTTAGTATTAGAGGTATTACTGTTTGCACTGACTTTCGAGTGTTTCGATGGATTGGGACTTCTTTGAGACATATTTGAAGAACTTCTTGAAGTCGTTGAATGAGTTTCTCTGCTTTTATTCGTCGCATTCGAAGAGTTATTATTAGTAACGGAAGGGTTTATATTGAAATTCGTTCCGCTTATGGCCGGCAATGGATTGTTAGCCCCGGTATTCAAATACGGATTGAAGTCAGGTATGAATGTGTTCGGAAACATCGGTGGTCTGTGCGCTGTCCCGAAAGGAGTGGTCGGATCGAAAGGTGACGGAGCGCTCGGCAGAAGAGGAGGGAAAGGAGTGGCAGAAGTCGATGGAAAGTATGTTGTATTTGGAGGTGTGTTTGGGAAGAAACAGGTAGTGTTCGGATTGTTGTGCTGAGCCATCGCTGGATTCGAGTTCTGATTAGTCGGTTGCACACAATTACCGAACCGAATGTCACCACTTCTTGGACTTCTTTGATAGTGATTTGAATTTGGATTCAGATTTGGATCAACTAATGGCGGACCTGTTGTTTGATAGATATTAGAATTGCTTGGATTCGGATAATTGTCTGCATTTGTCTGAATAAATGCATTGACACCAGAATTGAATGAATTATTTGTCGAACGTTTTGTTTGATTTGTTTGATGCGAATTCGAGTTTTGGCTCCCATTCGACGGGTAAATGACAGGACTGTGTTGTGGGGGCTGTTGTTGGCTCTGATGTTGAGGACCTCCTATAGTAGGTATCGTTTGACTGATATGATTATTACTGCTATTATTGCCATTAATTGATGTGTTGTTAGAATTATTGTTTGTAATAGAATTCACAGAATTTGAAGACAAACTTCTGTTTGAAGTGCTGTTAACCGTTGAGGCGTTGGATGTGATTGGAAAGAGTGGTTCTGAAGAAGTGGTTGTCGTTGGCGTTCGAATGTCAGGCAAATGAGAGTTGAAAGTGATTTGAGGGTAAGTATTGCCACAGTTTTGTGACGTCGAAGACATTATACGAGAATTGAAAGTGTGATCGAAATGGAATAAATTGTTTTGTTCTGTCCTCTGATTGGAACCGCTGTTGACATTTGAGTTATTCGAACCGTTATTATGGCTAATGTGTTGATAATATGAGATACGATTATTATTGTCTCCATTAATGCCATTCAATGACTGGTTCTCTACTTCTCTTTGAGAAGATTTGTTTGATATTTGATTCGAAGTATTCATTGGATTCGATTGAATCAGACTTTCAGCCGAATAAGAGATCGAAGCTCGCGATGAGTTCCGGTCATTGAAAGACATATTTGATGTGTTGTGAGTCGGCTGTGAACCAACTCTTTGACCAACAGATGCGCTCCCATTCGGGTTATATCTATTTTGTTCATTAGTTTGTATTTGATGTACTGTCGGCTCATTTTGTCGTATGAGAGCTTCGGCCGAATAACTCGAAAATGAATTTTGAGTCGAATATTGAACAGAAGCCGACGAAACAGAATTCGTCTTATTATTAGAGGAACTGGAGTTCGAACCGACAGGACTCGTATGTTGTGATGTATGCCTCGTATGTTGTGTTTGTAATTGTTGTTCAGTTGAGGAATTCCTCTGCGATCTCATCGGTATGACTGCATTCGATTGGTTTTGGGGCTGACTTTGACTCGTCTGAGACACTGAACCACTTTTCGGCTGTTGTGTGTGAGCCGTTGTCTGACTCCGAGTCGGAGATGTTTGGCTTTGGTTTGGGTTTTGAGAGCTTTTGGGAGTCGTGTTATTCACTAAAGAGGACTGACTTTCATTTGATCCGAAAAATGTGTTTCTATTCGTATTATTACTATTTGTATTGTTTTGAAGATAATTATGGATCGGATACGAAGGCATCGGATATAAAGACATTAAAGAGTTGTCGTTCTGAAGGAAATTATTGTTTTGTGAATTCATTTTAGGATTCATTAAAGGATTCGGATAAAAGTTCTCGAAATAATTGGTTGAATTATTTGAGGCAAACATTGATTTTGTTGGAGTCAGAGATAGCTCCGGGTTATAGTAATCGTTAGTTATTAGGGTTGAAATCGTCGGGAAATTTGAAGTATAGGAACGGGTCTCAGTCTGTGAAGTCGGCGCTACCGACACCTCATTTGCTTTTGAATATTGAGTATAATTTTGTTGATCTTTTTGCAAATGATGTCTATTTGTGTTCTGTTGAGTTGTGACCGACGAGTGCTGTTCGATATTAGACTCACTCGGGTTTAGTCTGAACTGAGTAGGAGTTCCATCACTAGACAGAGTCTGAACTCTATTAGAGGTCTCGTTTTCAGTGCTGTTCGTTATGTTATCTTTTGGGAGATATTCGTTGAGGTGTTCGGGGGATAGACTCAGAAACGCGGGTAAAGAAGAATTGGAAACACTGTGAACCGATTCAGCGGTTTCTTCGTTGGCGTCGTTCAGACTCAACAAAATCGATGGCAATTCGTTTTCGCTGACAATCGTCTGATTGTCTGCATTTGAATTGTCATTATTCCCAATCGAAATACTATTGAGTCGATTCTCATGTGAACTAAACCCGAAACTCAACCGATTGTTATCCGAATCGCTATTAGAAGTCATATTCTGTTCGCTAAAAGACTGATGTCTGACATCGGAGTGACAATTGGATGTCTGTATTGCCGTTCGTTCAGGTGTTGAGGCATTGGATAATTTATTTTGAGTAGAAGTAGTATTTTGAGCACTACTGCTACCAGTGCTCACATTTGTGTTACTATTATTGAGATTATTAACTGATTTTTTGTTGATCTCCGCCTTATTTCCTGAGGCAATGGTTTTCTCAATTTTAGAGTTGTGTTGAGACAGAGAAGCCGTTCTGTTTTCAACGTAATTATCATTTTTATTCGTGTCATTAATTAATTCGATGTTAGCCTTGTTAGGGATGTTAGCACTGGTAGTATCACAGTTCGAAACACTACTGTCGGCACTACTGTTAGCACAGAATCTAATGTTAACCTCGTTTTCAGTGTTTTTAATGGCATTCGTCGACGACTTCACTCTATTGGACTCCAAATCAGTTTTACATTTATTAGCATTACTTCTGTTGTGGTTATCATTAATCGATACGTCTTTTTGATTATCACCCGATTTGTTCTTATCGTTAGTTTTATTATCTTTTTTGTTGCCACTCATTACCTCATGTTTAGGACAGGTATTGGGCGGCGGAGAGAATATCGATTGAGTGGCTTTCGCTAAGATATCACAATTGGAAGTATCTTTCATTTTCTTGTCAGGCGTTCCACTCTTTCCTGTCAACACTGGCTTTGATTTACTGTTTTTATTGGTTTTCACATTATTTTCGTTCGATTTCTCATTTAAATTCTTATCAGAGGAACGGCTCTTAATTTTGTTTTTATCAAAACTAATAATCACTGGTTTTTCAGTCATTTTTGTATCACTTGTTTTAGTGGTTTTGGTCGACTCCGAGTCATTCGTCGAATCCTTTTTAGAGTTATTCAAAAGTTTTTCTTCTTTTTCTTCTCTTCCAATAAAATCTTGTTTTCGTTTATCTTTCTTAGAGTTCTTCCCTTTTGGCGAAAATATTTGTTTTTTCAAATTTTTGTTTAACTTTTTCTTTGGTTTTTCTTTTACAACAATTGTCTCAATAGTTGTCGTCATATCTTTGGGCTTATCCTTCAGCTCCTGCTCTGGTTTTTCCGCTTCATTTGTCTTTTCTGAAGAACTGTTGGTTTTATTTGTTTTGACGTTTGAGGAAATATCAGCGGATTGTCCGCTAATTACTGTCTGTTGTGTTTGATTTGATGTCTGAGTCGTCAACAAAAAACTTTGATTCGGCGCTAATATCAAAGACTGTGTCTGTGGTTGGGTTTGGCTTATGATCGGAAGTATTTGTCCGTTTGGTAACAAAACTGCTGTCGCCTGGGGTTGAGGCGGAGGCGCCGGAGGGTTCAGATTAAACAGTATTTGTCCCGACAATAGACTTGGGTTTCCACTCAACCCATCGATTGTAGGATTGGTTGACACGATCTGCAACTGTTGTGAACCCAATGTTTGACGGAATTGAAATGAATTCAAACCATTGAATGAGTTATTGGAAGCGTTCAGAATAAGTCTCGGAGTTTCGTCGACACCACTAACTGTCGATAGGTTTTGATCGTTGAGTAAAACAATGGAAGAACCAGAAGATGTGGTTCCAGAGGTCACACTTCGAACACTAGTATTGATTGACTGAAGGGAGTGTTCACTGATTTTTGGCATAACAGGAGTGGGCGGAGAGTTCTTCAGATTTCTCTCCCTTTCCCTTTCTTTTCGCTTTTTGGACCTACTTTTTGATAATTTAATCTTTTTGTTAGAAGTCTGTCCATTATTGTCATCCGAATCATTGGATCTTTTGTTTGAAGACATTTTGTTAAACATTTTGTCTGAATTCTTGGCCAAAAAGTCATTCAACTGGTGTTCACTGATTTTCTTCGAGTATTTGGTCGGTCTCTCAAACTGTATATCTTGTGGACAACTATTGGGTGAAATGCCCGCCATTTCCAGCAATCGGTAGTAATTCGTATTCTTTTCTTCCAATTCTTTACACCTTTTTGTCAAACGACGGATCTCTTCGACTAATAGACAAAAAAAATTTAAGAAACAGAATATGAGAACAATTGAAGACAAACCGTGGACTTCGGTAATGCTGTTAACGGATCCAAACATAAGACTATTGTTTTTCTCATTCAATTGATTTATGTATTGATAAATATTTTCCAATAAATGTGTTTTTGATTCGCGTTTGGGTTCTTTGAATGGCAACAGTTCTGCCAACTTATGGATCCAGTAATTGATTTTGTCTTTACGTCTCTTCTCAATGCCATTATGGACACGACGTTTGATCTCATTCCTCAGGAGAAGAGTCGACACTCTTTAAGAAAATCAAATTAAAAGTCAAATAAAAGTCAAATCAGATCCAAAACAAACCGAAAGTCTTCATCGTTTTCACTGCTATTCAGCGCATCGTTTGTCGAGTTTTCAGACATTTTTCACGTTTTGTCATAAGTTTTGATTACAAACATATTTGAGGTTTAATTTGATTTAAATTTAGTTAAAATCAAAACAAAAAATATTAAGTGATTTAAAAATGTCTGAAAATGTTTAATCAGTTTTCTCTCAAATGTATTACATTTTGATCGACAGATGTCTCTCACAATTCATAGCATTGAAAAAATATTGAAAACTTATGAAATGACCAAAATTTCAACCAAGATAATTGTAATGATCATTCCTATCACTAATTTGACCACTCATTTGCATTATCTGTTTTTGATTTTAGTCGTATCGCAGTTTCTTTCTCAGTATTTCAGTCATAAAAGTAATGCCTCGAAGAGTTTTGTCGAGCAATAGATGATAATACTTATCGCAATTCATTCCTTTTAATTGAAAACCTTTTTTTATTCATTAAATAATTGAATAGATTTGTCATTTCAGATCTCTCTCTCTCTCTCTCTCTCTCTCTCTCTCTCTCTCTCTCTCTCTCTCTCTCTCTCTCTCGCGAGAAATTAATCGAAAAAAGTGTTTTTGTTTTGAAAACAAGAAACAAAACTTTAGATTTGAATTTTGGAAATGAATTTTTCAAAACTGGAATCATTTGAAAAATAAAACAAAACATTGAATTAATTTGATTTAATCAAAACGTTATATATTTCCTATATTTAAGGGTCTGTGAGAAACATATCGTTTACGAAAAAACATAAGAAGTTTTGCCAAAAACTCTTTAAAACCCTTATTTCGCCTCCAAATATGGTTTTGATATAAAAATATTTGATTTTTTGTTTAATTATGAGTTTTTCTGATATTTAATTCACCCAAAAATAACTTTATTCAGTTTATAATCAACGCATAAATTATCATAAATTTCTTGTGTGTCAGAAATCAAAGCAAAAAATTAATAGATAGAAAATAACGATAAACCCGGTCTTCATGTCTTTCCAATGCATAGGTATCGCAATTTTTACCTCAAAAAGAGATTTTTTTTTGAAAAATTATCAATCGATTTGAAAGACACGAATGACTTTAGAAAATAACTTCGAGTTAATCCTTATCTCCATTTCTCACTCTTTATGAAACAATTTTATAATTTGATTCAATATATGATTTTCACATTAAATATAAGCATATTATGGGCTCAAATATTTGCTCGATCAGAAAACTATTGATTTTAAATCAAAATCGATTGAATAATTTTGAGGACAGACTTCTATCTAATTTTAATTTATTCCTGATTTTGATATCTTTTCAAAAATTAATGAATTCATAAAAATATTGGTTTTTTTCTCCAAATAAATCCGTTTTTTGAGAATTTACTCATTTTTTTCTGAAGTCTCGAAGAAATTCATCTAAAATTCAAAAAAGATTTTAATCAGTTTTCTTCCGATAATAACTGTTTTTCATAAGTCGGGGAAAAGTCTGTTCAATATTCTGACGAAACACTTGAATGAATGAATTAAAAAAAACAAAAACAAAATCTAAAAATAATTGATTGGAAACTATATGTCATTAATAAAGCGCTGAATTTCTTATGGGATGCGAATCTCTAAGAACTAAAAACATTTGATTAATTAAAAATGAATTGTAGGAAAAATAATGTAAAATAATGACCAAACACTTTGATAAGGAATAAAAAGATCAAATTGGAAGAGATGTGAGAAAAATCATTTGCAGACCAGAAGTGAACGGTTAGTAAAAGATTGAGACAAAATAATTAGTGAATTCTAATTAATCGTAATAATCGTAAAGAGATATGAAAAGTGATGGCAATTATAAGAACAGAATTTCAATTATTACAACCATTTCTCTGATTTGAGTGAAACGCAAGAATTAGTTTATTATCAATTAATGATAGCCAAGCCCTCCAATTAGAAACAGCATAAGTGACAAACCCAGGGTCACATAACTGTTTAAAATGAATCGGGTGGTGTTTAAATTTAGTGCTGTTCCCATCAAATATTATATGTTTATCATTAAATTGTTTGGTTTGCTGTTGTTTTTCCATGATTTTTAAGTACCCAAGGCAACAAAATATGTGGAATTGTTCAGAAATATGAACTAGTTTTTAGGTGTTGCTCTCTCTCAATCATTAATATTTATACAACCTTGACAATTAAGTAAATCATATGATTTTTAAGATATTTGAAATACTATTGAGCACTGGTCATCATCAATATCTTCATTATCTTCTCATTAAAGTCACAGTCGTTTTGAAACCTTTGATAAAAAGAAATAAAATATTAATTTTCAATCATTTGTTTGGTTTTGATCTGATAAAAGTGGTCGAAGAGAAATAAAATACAAATTTTCTGAAAGATTTGAACTAAAAGAGCGATAATCTGATAACACTTTGAATACAAATTAATTTTAACACAAGTTTATCGCAAAGCGATATCTCATTTAGTCTTCACTCAGATATCATTGAGAACAGAGTTTTTTCTTTCGACTAAATTTTCCTTTTTATTATTTATTGGTTTTAATTATTTATTTTTTTTATATTTCAAATCAACAACAAAATAAATTCATGCCTTCAGTTAAAACAAATTGTTTTTTTCTCTGCAGTTAAATGAGAATAAAATTAAGAAAAATATTATTTTACTCATTAGGATAGCATTGAAACAAAACTGTTTTGCGGAGCTCTTGGTATACATAGAGCTCTTGGTTTAGGAAATAAATCAATTTGTCTGCAAATGATTTCCAATCCGTTTCTCCGATCGCTTTATTCTTGCAGTAATTATCGCAAAATTGCAAATAATTTGATTTACTCTAAGGAATGCCATCAATAAATATAAATTACTATTAAAACATTCAAAAGTTAATCAAATCTATGAGTTTAAACTATATTGTCATTTAAAAGAGGTTTAGATTTATTGCAATTTTCAAAATTGTCTTCATTATCGATATATGCAATAAAAATTTGAATCAGATTTTCGGCACAACTTCTCATTTGTTTTTCTTATCGAATGGAAATCCATTTGAAGGAAAAAATGACAAAAACTATTGCCAGTAGTCCTTTAGATAAGGGACTCCTTCGGCCATAAAATGATATATTTCTTACTATTTTGATATAAGAGTCGATTGTTTTCAATCGATATTTTGTTTGAGAACTCATTTGATTTCGTGGTTTATATGAAATCCAAGTGTTTTGATGGAAACGATCGATAATTTCCAAGAATTATCGAAATAATTTCAAACCTAAAGACATTGACATAATATAAATGGCGAGTCGTTAACAAAAAGGTAATAATAAAAGGTTTGTTTGGCAAAGTAGCAAGTAAGAATAATGAATTACATTAATTTGAAAAACATCGGATAATATTTGTTAAGTTATGGATAAAAATTTTAAGCCCAACAAAAACATTAGCAAAAAGTTTTCAATTATTATTATTATTATTACTATTAGTTGAGTGTAATATTATATTCGCTTATCTAATGATTTATTATTCAATAATCAATTACTGCTTTTTATTATCATTTATTGAATTATTAGAGAAATAAAATTAAAGGTTTTTATATAATATTCAACACATGAAGAAGAAAAAGAGTAAAACTCAATTCATTTGGTGAATAAATTTTGCATTTGTTATAATTGTTTAAACAAAACAACTTTTAATGATATTGTATTTCTTTAGTGAAAATAAGATAAAAATAAGGGTTAATCTGAATAATATTTTTTCCATAACATTTATATACAATAAACTTTTGATTTACTTTTCTTTCAAAATAAATACAGTATTTTATAGCGACTATTGATTGCAGAATCGATTTGACTCTAATCCATAAAAACCAAATCAAAAATCAAAACCAGTATTTGAGAGGCAACAGAGAAATGCATTTTTTATTATTATTACCAAAAATCTAATGATTTTCTAATTGACATTTCATAACATTTTTTCTGTGTTTTTAATTTTCTACCAAAAAGTTTTATTTTTCATTCACCACAACCTATGGCTACACAGAAATGGCAAAAACAAAATAAAACCAATGTTAGGCTACAACCAAATTCTTGTGCTGACCCTTTAAAAGCCTTTAACAAAAAGCTATCTTTAAATTGAAAATTAGTATTCCTTTCGTACAAACAGTAATCAAGAATTGTATTCAAAACAATTTTTATGTTTTCTCACAATACATAACAGTAAACAGTAATTGAATGGCTATTAAACGGAAAGAATGTATAAAATGTTAGCAACAAATGTATATAATCTGTCATAACGTTAAGAATAGGCAAAGAATTCCCATACAAGTGGTTGACCCAAACATTGCACCCAAATAACAGTAAACATTATATAACTTTAATTCAATTTTCATGACTCTATGGATCGATCGATATTCAGATATTTCCTCAAATAAAAAGTCAATACTTTTTACCAGAAGTAAAATATAGATAATATTTGTGTTTAAATATAAGACAATATTAAGTAATAGAAAACAGTATTCTCTTTCTCACTGTTATTATATAAATATAATAATTTTGAACTCAAGATCCGTGCCTTAAATTTGATTATTATCTTATGTGCTGAGCATTTCATATAATTAGCTACTCTTCGCTCCGGTATTCCACTGGTTTTCAACTGGAATCCTACCATTTGTTGATAACATTTAGATTTATGGGACTCGAGATCACAATTAACTCTAAAAAATGGTAACAAATGGAAAAGGCTTTCCGTTTAATTGAGTTTTTACTCGATTTTGATATTAAGTTTTCAACATTTTTTTTGCATCAATTTGTCTAAAACTAAGGGATAGGAGTCTTTGGACTATAAATCTGGTGGCTATTCAGTAGTTGACTTATCTCTTGAATTATTTAAATACAATGAAAATTATTGCATAATTTGGTTCACGTATTCATTATGATTGAGATCTGGGATCAGTTAAGCGATTATTACCGCTTCTGAGGGGGATATTAAAGACATTATTGGAATTATTCATCAGAGTATCAGAGTATCAAAAGTTGAAACTTTTTCTTCGCCTCAATTATGGCATATCTGAACGCAATGTTATATATAAACTCATGTAAGGGACTAACGGCTAGTTTATGCGTGTCTTCCCTGACTGAGCACTGCCTGAGCTTTAGGTGTGTCCTCTGAACACGATTTGGTCGAATTCTCAAAAGTTTTTTTTTCAGATACCTATCGATCGATCGGTTCGGGAGCCGATGCGCACAACATTTGATTTGCGATAATTTAAAATTTGTTACTCAAACTAAAATTTGTTACTCAAACAGATTATTGAAGACTAACTTCAAATCAAAAGTATATATAATAATAATTTTTTGATGCATTTAGCGCTAAAACTGCCCCAAACTGTTCACGTATTCCCTTGAGCACAGAATAATAAATCCAGAGCTAAAAGAAAAAACATAAATAATATGATTCATATGTGAGAGAAAAACAGCATTTATTTTATTTTCTGTTTCATCTCTTTATCGGATGAAAAACTGGGAAAATATATTTTCCTTTTAGTATACAATGAATAACACGAATAGTTGTGTTTGTATTACATAAGAGTTGCCGATAGAAGACATGTATTAATAAGATTTATTAGTTTTATTTTTTCATGAAATCGCTATTTGTTTGCGATAGAGTTCACCGATAAATATCATAAACCACACGATATGTTAAGTCAAACATGATTTCATAAAATGAACGATCACTTCAATCCAGGCAAAGATCAGGTAATAACTATGAGCTGTTTCTAATCGAGTGAATCAACCCATAATCGGATTCATAATCACATTTGAAACAAACAATTTTAAACACAAATAAATACAGAACTAGTCTTTCGGTTCCTTCAGAGGAATAGTTTCAATCATTCGTTAAGTTCTGGAAAATATTGAGAAAATTAGTGATAACTAAGGATTTAAAATCAATTTCGTGTCGATATTTTCAATTAACAAAAATTAATTACTTATTTGCCGTTTCGTTAATTAAATCGATCATTTGTTTCTCACTTTGTAATTCACCTTGCTATCTAGGTTGTCTCACAGAAAAAAGACCACCGGATTAAATTATAGTTAATCAATATTGATTTGCATTTTCCCTTGCTCAGTGTGCAGAGCTGTTTCCAATTACCTTGTCCAAAAATCATCAAGGAAAAGAATTAAAATTATAATGCTTGGCGCGGCATCAAATATCACCTTGCACAACTTTCCTTTTGGCTAAACTTATGAAACATATTTGTGAAACAACTATTCGATACCTTTTTTTGTTATTTTTGATTTCAGATTAGTTTGTGATTCAATACGCGTGTCCTCTGAGACAAGAGATATACTTAGGTTTCAAATTACAAATCTTATCACTCATTATCTGAGACATGATTTTTCTGTAAAATACTTTTTTGTTTCTAATTTTATGTTAATTTATATTTGAATTTCGTATGAATTTATTGATAAACTATTTTTTCAGTTTACATCAGAGGAGAAGCAAAAAACACTTTAATCTGAATAAAATTGCCTTAAATTTCAATGATTTGAGAAAAATCTAATATATTCCGAGCCTTTGGAACAAAGAATTTGCATATTTTTCATACGATATTTGCCCCCAAATAATTGGGTCAATTAGAATCAAGGGACATTATTAATGCAGTGATCTTTTTTGTTGTATTACTCAATTCAAAAACTGATTTGTTGTTTAATACATTTATTAAATTTATTGGCGAATTATCTGTTCAGTCGGACCACTGTTTATGATATAAAGAAATCAAAATTTATTTGCTTTTTAGTATTGGATTCGCATTTATTTAAATTAAATGCAATTAATTTTGATGTTATATTAAATTATTTCTAATCTATTAATGATTTATTTGAAAATCAAAAGGCATTGAATTTTAAAACATTTAAACCAATTTATTATTTCAAATGAGAATTCATATAATGTTTTGACTGAAAAAAAAACTTGATTTCAAACAAAAATCAATAGATTTCCTTCAGATTAAGAAATAAACGCTTTTTATTATATCTGACTATTCTTTGTGTCTCTGTTTTTGCATTAAAGGGAAACCGCTCTGAAAACAATATTAAAGGGAAAAGACATGAAAACCTTTTGATGGTTAAGACTAACAATTCATTTGATGACTGACTGATTGCAATAATACTTCTATTTTGAATACAAACAGTTGTTTTACGCCTTCGAGACATACACTAAAAGTTGTGTCGATTTAAAGCCAGAAAATTTTCGGAACACTTTTTTCAAACAAATTAAACATTTATTTCTTATTTTTAAACCTTTCAAATGTTTATTGAAATTTCTGGTGAATTGATATTTTACTGGAGATTTATATATCCTTTTGAAGTCAATCAATGGGTTTCGTGTCTAATATGTGTCGAACTAATTGTAAAATATTCCTGAAATTAATTTGTTTGAGACCTACTATTACTCCAATAAAGTCATACACTTTTCAAACAAATATTTATAAATCAATAGAAGTTTGAAGTAATTTAACATAATTTTAGTCTTCAATGAAGTTATTTTGAATTTTATGAGTTTCTTAACAAAAGTATTTCTATTTTGAAGAATACAAGTAATGATTGAAATTCTCAAAAGAAATTCAAATCATTGAAAATGTGTTGAATTACTTTCAATTAGTTTTCTTGAGAAACGATTTTAAAACTATTTTTGGATAAAAATTACTTTTGATGTCACAAATCGTTTGAAATGTAAGCCAAGTATCAAAATACTAGGCGTTATTCACATCCGTCCCACAAAATTAGATGACTTTTAAATTGAAAATTTATTATTAATTAAGAAATAAAAATATATTCAATAATTTATTTCAATTTATTAAAAGCAATTTTTTTAAAAACCCATTTCAATCTATTACTCAATTATATATCCAAAGCCTTCTCCGCCAGTATTTGAATAAAATATTTGTGAAAAATACTGTTTTATAGATTGACTTCAGTTATAAAGTGATTCTATTGAGCGGTAAGTTTCAAAGCCCGAGAAGATTTGTAGCTGTTTTGAAATGTGTTGGGTATAAAACAGTTAATATATTCTTGCAAATACACTAAAAGTCTTGCGAGTATTTTGAATAGCATTACATGACTTTTAAAATAACTTAATTTAAAAGTTTTTAAAAATTTTATTTATAACCAAAAAACTATTGGAATATATTTATTGTGAATAAATTTATTTCTCCTCAAAAAACACTCTTTTAGGCTATAGTTTTAAATTCAAGTTAAGAGCAGTTATTGAAAAAAAAACCAAATATTCATTCTCTCGAACACAAGATTTTTATAGAGATTTGCTATTTTGAAAAATTGCAGCAATTTTTGTGTGAAGTGAAAAACAGTTATAAATTAATTGATTCACTGATAACTGGCAGCTCTTTTCGGTAAAGAGAAAATCACATTAAAAAAAATACTTGAATTTGACTCAAAAATTCAATCAGAACTCTATTTACAAGAAAATATGGATTAGGAGTTATTGAAAAAATTATTTTTTGACAAACTATTTATCATATTATTTCTAAATTGAATATTAATTTTATCGTAATTTATATTAAAAAAAAAACGTTTACTTCTGAAGACTTTTCTGAAATTTTTCCTCAATTTGGGAAATCTATTCAATTATTCAGTGGATATAATTCAGTGGATATACAGTCATATAATTTTTGACATTAATTTTATTTTGTGAGAAAAAAAATCATAAATTTATTTATGAATTATGAATTGATTACACATTTAATTGGAGACACTTTTAAGTCTTCCTTTGAATCAAAATATTAGTTTTTGATATAATTACAGGTCTTCTGTTAAAATTCAATCAAATTTTTCAGAAATTACTTTCGTTTTGATGTGAAGTCATTTTTCAATTCAATCCAAAGAATTGAATAAATTTTAAGAAAAATAACTTTGAATTGATTTTACGCTTGACTTCAAGGATAGCATTAATTGAAATACATTTTCTGAGATATGTGTAAAAGTGGTCCGTTTTATGCAAATATTGCACATAATTATCATTTCCAAGAAAGTCCTCTACCAGTCCTCTAACATCAAAAAGAGCGGCAGAACTACTGCCGGCAGAGGATATGGAAAATATGTTAACTACTGTTTACTGTTTTATATTCAAATAAATATTATGTGAATATAAAAACCAATGAAATTCAAAGCAATGTTTTCAGTCTTTGATTATGTTTTCATGAATTTATATCCCTTCAAGACTTGAGTCTCTCCCTCTCCTTCTCCCTCTCCCATCATTGAATTCATGTCATAATACTCTAAACATAAGTTTTGTAAGAAACATATAGACATAAAACGACTCCTTAATTACATCCCAGTGTATACCTGTCTCAGTCTTAGAGCACATTATTGTTGGACATAATGAAGGAATGGAAGCAAAAAAGTAACTAAAATTAAATTATTCAAAACCTAATGTTAGTTGTGATATAAGTTTTATGTTATTCAATGTATTGCTGTCTTGACTATCAATTATGATTTGAGACGGAGAGAGCAAAAACACAAACAGAGTCTGTAATCACTCATAATTGCAAATATCATATATCGTAAACCAAAGGTATGGTTAAAACTGTAATTGCAGTTAACGTCTGAAAAAAAGAGAGAGAAACAAATGAAGTACTACTGAATAGAAAATCCAGGATTTTTCCATTAATTCTTTAGTATTAGTTTTCTATTGGATCTAATGATCGATTCGATATCAAAATCACTTCAATTTCAAAAACACATTCACTGAGAAAAGCGCTGAACAAAAGTTGTTTGGATCAAAAGAAATGCTTATAATTCAGTCTTCCCTTTTGGCTTTAAGTCAATCATCAAATGATTCTCTTTTTTTGTTGGACTCAAACACTCTTTTTATTTTATTATTGCTTTTGAATCAATCATTCACATGAATCACATGAAAAATATAATATTTTTCAATTGACCTCATCCTCAACGGATCATTTTGTTTATGGAATTTATGTAATTTGTGTTCAATTTTCTTCTTATTTCATACAATTTTTGAGACCCAATCACTTTAGTGTAAGAAGAGCTCAGTTTTTCATTATTTTGTACGACTTATTCAATTTAGTCTGCAATCAGTCTTTCGTTTCTAATACCGTTTGAAAACACCGAATATATCTGACTTTAAAAGCGATTAATGAATATTTTGAATATTAATGACTTATTTCAACTGATTATTACATTTTTGTCAAAAGAGAATCAAATAAATAAAAATAGTTTTTTTGAATTTGAAGCCAAAAAATGTGCATTAATTTTGATTGAAGTCAGAAAAATATCGTTTTTGATTAAAAATGTTTTTTACCGATAAATTCAAATCAATAATCAAAAGACCAGATTCTGGATCAGTCTTTAGCTGAGAAAAGGAGAGAAATTTTTGATTAAAATTCTTTAAGCAAATGCTAATTAAAACCTTAATTATTATGAAATTAATGAGCTGTAAGTCATTGAAATTTTTCAAATCACTTCAACTTTTTTTAAAGAGAAAACTAAACTATCTAATTTATTCCGATCGCCAAATATCTAGTTCTTAACTGCAATTTAATTCATGTTTTTTACTGAAAATCCAATAATTTTTTTCTCTCAATATATTTATATACACTTCAGAGTCTTATATACACTTATAGGGTATTATTGGTTATAATCTATGACTTAAACGGAATTACATGTATTTTGTAGGCGACTATCAATCAGTTTATCAGAATATTAAAACTGAATAAACAAAAATCTATTTAATTATATTTAATTACTCAAAGTCTTAATTTTCAGGCAATAATTTGTTTAAAAAATTGAATTTTGAATTAAATTTTTGTTTTATTCTGTATTTAGTTTTACGAAATAATATTCAAAACTATTTTAGTATTGATTTATATCTAATTTAATGCAAATCAAAGGGTTTATAATGAATTTGAAATTAAAGCGCATATTAATTATGAATAGATTTTTCAATCAATAACAAGATTTAAGTGAAAATTAAATTTTAATTATTTTTAAGATTTATTTGTTTGAAAATTTTAAAAATCAATTTCGAAGAAAATTCTTCTGAAATCTAATCTAAAGCTAAATGAGAGCTAAATTTCACTACAATTGTGTTTAAAAGGGTTTTTGATATATAATCGATAATAAACTTAAAAATTCAAACAAAAAATTTTATGATTAATTGAATAATTAATAAACGGTTTGGTTATGAGTTTAGACTTGAGATCCAATGAATCTCTTATTTTAATCAAATTCTGTCCAATTTTTCATTTATAAGACCATAAAATTCAGTGAAGAAAAAATTAATTTACTTTTAACTCAGAATTCATGAGTTTAACCGAAATGAAGAAAATCAAAGCAAAAACTAAAACAAATTTGTTTGAAAAAAAATTGCTTCAGATTTTGAGACTCTTTTTATTTTATTTTTTTGTTGACTTTCGGAATATTTCAAAGTGAAAAATGAGATAACCTTTTGCTCACCAGAAGTAACAAAACAGAATCGATATGTTATAAGAGTTATGACTTTTGAGACCCAAAAAAAATCATAAAAATCTCATAAATATAATGCATAACAATCTCTGACAAACTCACAGGTGTTATATTGATTGCAATACTCAGAACTTAAAACCATTTTCCAAATGAATTCCAAGATTTTTATTATTTATTATATGTTTTTTGACGTTTTGTTAACAAAAAATTCTTGTCGAATATGAATAGGTGCGAACAAGCCCTAGGTGAGTTATCTTGCATAATAATTTAACCGAAATACCTCTTTTTCTCTGAAGGTATGAAAAATCACAATCAGTTACACAGTTGTGAAATGTTTGCTATTTATCATTGAATTTCAGTTTCAATATATTATGAATTTCGACATTATTTGGTAAAAAATTTTCCATAGATTAACCACCAAGCTGACTTACTTCAATGATTGACTGTATCTAAAATTTGATAAATTATTGTATGTCCTTGAAATAGGACTGAATATAATTTGAATTATTGCATTTTCATATCATTAATGAATATTTCAAAAAAATAATTCATAAAAATTCCTGTAATCCTATTTTCCGGTAGGACGGAGCTCAAGGCTATTAGTAAGCATCTTACCTTGCTATATCTAATAAGATTTTCTTATTTCTCACTCAATCTAATGTCTATTTCTATAGAGTCTGTGCACTCTCTCCCTCTTTGAAGTAAATCAAGTGTTTTCAGTCAACGAAGAGATGACTTAAGACTTGGAAATACTTTGTTATAAAATTTGGAGAGAAATCGCATAAATCTTTTTTTTCTTACAATTTTTGTTCGAGAAAAACAAAAATAGCAATAAAACCAATCGGTTGTGTTGTCGGCGCTGTTGGCTCACAATTGCCTCACAATTTCAGGTAAGAGTCGGTCGATGCCTATGATGTGAAGGCATTCAAATATAGGCATTCAAAGCGATGGACAATAAAACAATATTCTGTTCCTTAATATATAATTTCCATCACATTCTTCAGGACTTAATTGTAGTCATTTATTGTTGTTTATGGTCTTTATTGGACTCCAAATCACAATATCGTTGAATCAAAGACTAAAAACGTGTTAATAATTAAAATGTTTGTCTGAAACCAAAAGGAGACTAACCTTTTATCTTCGGGACATAAATTGTATGCGATGTCGAACTTTGAATAATTGCTCAAAAATCAAATCAAAAATGGGCAAGCTTATTGGATTATTTATTAAAGCATTTGATTAACCTAGTTTCAATGGTTTCAATGGGAAAAAACATATCGTTTTCAATGAAATTCATAGTTTATGTCAAACCAAAGGATTGATTGGAAGGAAACAGACTCTCAGAGATGACACGAGTGTGTGATAAACCTGGTTATCATCTAAATTAGCATGGGTCATTGATACTTTTCAATAAAATTCATCTTCTATTGAATCTCATTTTGTTAAAAGGACGGGTATATTGACTGCAAACTCTGTGTTATTGGAGAGCAAAAGTCAGACAGAGTTATGCCATAAAAGAATGCAATCGTACGGCACAGACATACAGACAGTCGGAACGAATCACAAACACAACTCTCCCTTTGATTTATTGAGTTAAATGTTTTGTCGACTTCTAAACTATTTTACCGAAAATCAAGTTTTAGGAAAGTCTCAGAAAAAGATCGAAAATAAAAATCAAATCAAACGAAAAATTTTGTAATAAAAATAAAAAGAATAAATAGGAAGGAAATTGAGAACAGGTATCACAAAAATCAAGTCCAATCAATGACTGGTCGTTTTAGGACACGGTTTGCCACCAAAATGTTAGCATAAAAAGCATATTCTGTTCACTTGTGATGAAGCGAACGGTTAATCCTGAAAAATGAAGGCTCTCTTCGAAAATCAAAAATAAAATCTTCACAAAAAAGAGAGAAAGAAATGAAAATAATATTCTTCAGAAGATATAAGTATTTCAGTATTTGTTAAGTATTTTCTCTTCCTTTAAGTTGACTCCGAATGCGAGCATTAGTTTAGAAAAAGTCTTATTTTTATCGTATTTTAAATTCCATAACAAATAAAACGAAAATTCATAGAAAAAGTCCTTTTTTTCGTACAAATCATATGTTATATAAGAATTCTCTTCCTTTTCATACGAATCCCTAACTGTGATAATGAATGCAAACGATTCACTCATATCGTACTCTTTAATGGTGTTTATCCGCCACACACACAGCACAGGGCAGTCAAAAGAAAAAATAGACTTTCTTATTGAAAGAGTGCATACATTCAAAGGAACCCAAAAAAGTGCTGTTTGTTTAAGTCAGTCAATACATAAAAACTTTCTTAATGTGCTGTGCGCTACCATTAAGTCTGGTCTAAGAATTTGCAAGTTAATAGTGAACGGTTCCACATAATAACAGGAACACCACATCACTACCAGACCTGAGTTCAAGAATTTGAGCCTCAAATACATAATTCAACGAAACATAAGAGGAGAGGGTTTTTATGTCTCGAATTTATGATTACCTGGAAATTGAATAACACTTTCAATTGATTGTTAGTCTAATCAGTAATTATTGATTTAACGCTTACTTTAAACTTATGACTCGATTAACGTCAAATTTTTTTTTAAAGAAAGGTATTTCTTAAGTCGTTTTCAGATCTAATGTTTCAGACAAAACATAAATTCTATTTCGAGTCAAATCCTGAAACAAATTTCAAATGAATTTTTGATTTTTGTTTTTGTTTAAACTCATTATCCATTTTTGGCTGTCCTTCGAATGTCTTAATAGTTTTTACATAAATTTTAATACTAGTCTTCGGATGTCTTTACTATTTCTTCTCAAATATTGTCTTTGAAGATATGCCGGTACTGTGGATGTGCGCCATTCACCTCCTACTCCACCCCTCCATTCACACAATGAGTATCGAGTAAATCATGGCTCAGCTCAGAGTGTATTAGAAATTATTCAAATCGTGTCTAATGTTTCAACATTTGAATTCATGAATTACTTTTATTTTTTTGGCAAATATTTCAACTTATTCTGTGCTAAACGTTTTCGAAGTATTTTTCGTATGAATAGCAAACAGAGTGACAGATAAGTCTGTTATCTGTTCCCCGATTTCAACGCCGATAGAAGTGATGATCAAAAACTCAAATTAGTGGTGACTTTGCATTAAAATTAAGATTATTTTAACGTTTTTTGTCTGTATTTGTGTATCGCATAACTCATCCGAAATGAAAAAAGAGAGAAATAATCAGAACTTCTAAACCGATTTGGGTGTGGATTCCATTAGAATTATGTGCTAAGGCTTGTGCCCTGCGCTCAGTCAGGCCGACAATTGTCTCTTATCAAGT
The DNA here is from genome assembly GCA_034700625.1 of Tectocepheus velatus. Lineage (NCBI taxonomy): Eukaryota > Metazoa > Arthropoda > Arachnida > Sarcoptiformes > Tectocepheidae > Tectocepheus > Tectocepheus velatus. The sequence continues at coordinate 47,716 of JAQIXV010000106.1, forward strand.
TGTCAACCATCGGATGATAGAGTATTATTTAGTTTGCGATATATTACGTTATGTGTTGTGCCCTGTGCTGCACCTCTCAAACAAAACCAATACTAATGAGGAGAGCCATAGCATTAGGTATAGCCCATACCCATACCCATACCCATACCCATCCGACTTATTAGCGAAAGCATTGGCATAAGACAAACATTAGACGGAATTCCTAATCATTATTAGAGTCTAAAAGTATTAGTTTTAAACTTAATTTAAAATCCAAATAACTTTGAGGGCAAACACTGTGAGGGCACAGGTATCCTATGAATTGATTGTATAATTTTGCAAACTTGAATCAAAGAATGGGAACCACTCTTTTCTCAGTAGTAATGGTAGCGAATCAATAAGATTTGATTTAATATACGCCAGTATTGGGTATATTATAATCGAGTGCTTCATAACAATCACACCCATTATTCAATACAACTGATAATGTGCTCATTCTGTGCTCATTCTGTGCTCATTCGGCTATTATATTAACTGTAATTGCAGTCTTCAACTACAGACAGTTGGATGTGTTTAAGGAATAACTAATCAAAACTTAGCCGCACAGCACATAACATCCCATGCCTTTCGTGCAATCAATTATATAAATAATAATTTTTTCTCTCTCTTCGAGACGTAATTATATAATCTTTTGTATTGAATACAGTTTTGATTTAAGTCTGACTCCACTTTCAAACAAGTGATTGTATGAAGGCTTCAATCGAAACATAATTAATAACTAAAGGAAAAGGAGTTCTGACTTATCGAGGATTTAGAGCCCAAAGAGATGGAAACTAAACAAAAGTCTGGACTAAAAAATATGGTCTTAAGTGGAGTTCGCGTGAAACCAATCGTCGACTCATTTCCTAAAATCTGACGAATTTAACGCAAAATTACAGATTTGGTTGTAATGTGTGCGGAGGTGGAGATGGGCTGAATGCTTGCGAAGCCTATGCCGGTGCTCATTACCCGTGCCCTAAGATCATTGCTTTAGGAAAACAACAACAAAATTACTAAAATTTTGTTGTAGTTATCGTCGATGTTATATATGATTAACATAAAAACTATATCGTACTCTCACTCAGTCAGGGATGTCTGTCCGCGCAACAGCCACAGCCTCTTTCTCCCTGAGCTCTGCTGAATGCCAGTCCTTCTCAGAACAATCAATTGAGCGGTAATTTCGGGAAAAAATATTTTGCAAACAGTTTCAGGATATGGCAACAAATGAGACCAATTGAGAGGAAGATATTATACTTATGTCTCTTATATGTATGTAAAGTACACTTTCGGGTCATTTGCCCAAACAATCAAAACTTGGAATTGATTTCAAGCACTGCATACACCAGTTGTGCAAAAATCCCATTCAATTTCACTCTTTTTATTGCATGTGATCTTTCGGTCCTAAAATATGAGAGAAAACCAAAATCACTGAAAACGAAGACACAGTTGGTATGGTATGCAGTCCTTTCATTGAGAAACCAGTCCCGCAATTATCTGTTATCCGATCCGATATTATGTGTGTCCACAAAGATATCGATTTTTCTCTGAGAGACACTGATTTCTCTTTCAATTGAAAAGTAAATGACAGTAAAAATCATTGAAATTATTCCCAAATATTATTATCTGAAAGAATTGGACATAAATTTTATATAAAATTTTTTCTCATTCTCTGTGACTATCGGTCATAAAATTTGCAATTTTTTTCATATCAAGTCTACTGTAAAGTCTTGTTTGCAAAAGGAATGTATAATTTGAAAGCCGTATATATATCAATATATCAGAAAAATTTGATCGTTCAGTAATTAGGATCGATCAGCCCATTGCTCAGGTAATTCTTTGAGTTGCCTACCTTTGCCTACCTGTGCCTTAAGCTTTATTGTTCCCACGCTTTCTGCCGTTTTTCTCTGTATTTGAATTTTTTTATTCCCAAAACATTTTTAACTTCTGTTTGACTAAAATCGGCAAAAAATCTGACCGAAAACGAAACGATATTGTGATTGAACTGAAACTACACTTTCCTGACTAACAATACTTTGGGTTTAGTTTTACTTTTTTGCTCTCAATCTTTGCGTTCACTTAATTCTGTGCCCAAACTTCAAACACATCAAAGTCTAACTGCTTTTGAGTACGAAATCATAGATTTTAGTTTGAATTTCATGACAATCAGTGCAGGAGTAGTGGTTTTGCTGTACGTCTCATAAAACAATCTGAAACTACGATCTGAGTGTTGTTTGAGTGGTCGCTCCGGTCATTAAATTGCATAACAGAGTGAAGGCTTGGCATAAGAATAGGAGCGACACTCACTCACAGCCTCACAATATGAGCCGAAATAGTGCTGTGCTCTGCCCTGTGCTATATTTATTTACAATCGGCACTATATATAGTCATCGACAGAAAACGATCGACTGTCCACTCAGAGTAGAGCTCTCGCAGCACAGGATTTGTTAGTTTATGTCTAACTTTATAGTCACCACTTGTAGTACTTGTTGTCCACAAAGATTTTGATGGCTGTGCCTTATCTGAGTGTTTATTATTCAAGGGATGATTCCAGTGCTGGGGTAACCATGTTCTGAGCCATTAGCCAATTAACAATCAAAAGAGAGGACAGACTCTTATTCTTAAGATTCCACGAAATGAACGGAAAGAAGAAAAAACTTTTTTTTGTCGTCAAATAACTTCTGAAATATCTGTTGACTCAATGGAACCGCTTTTCAGAGGTAATAGAGATGAAGATTGGAGTTGACATCAGAGTCACTGACAGCTCGTAATGCTGTGCAAAACCGTTCGTAAACCTTATGTTAGGATTGAATCAAAAAGAAAGACAAATAAAAAATTATTTCTGAACTCAATGTCGACATTAAGAGTGAGTGACGTTTAAGGCTTTAGTTTTGATATTTTGGACTCAATTATAGTAAATCGCAATTAATATACGAAAATAGGAAGTCATCCCTTGAGATGATAGATGAGATAAACAGCATCTGCCAAACGATTCACTTATTTTCGCAACAATGACCATGCTATACAATCTGAATAAGAAATAAGGCCAGGGTGCCCTAGCAGATTTTTTTCGCTTTCATCAATTCCCGGGGAGAGGTAAAGGGGATCGCCTTCTTTTTATCGCTTATATCTATAGAAAGTATATTCAAAATAATTACGATCCGAATGAAGTGTTGAACACATATTCAGGAAATATGTTTTGAGGAAAGGCTGACAGTGAACCTCATGACATGACATGTCTCTAATGATTGAAACCACAAATCTTTTTATGTTCCGAACAATTAAGAGAAGAGACAAAAAATGTCGCAAAACAGTAGACAATGTTTTTTAAGATAATTATAAAACATCTGCAAAAAGGCAGACATCGGTTACCGAAGTGCTTAACGAATATAAAATCAGAATTACTCTTATTATACAATAAATGGTTTAAACATTTTATACAAAATTAGTGACTCTTATATTGGATCCAATGGTGAGCCAAATGTTGAGCCAAAAAATGCCTTAAAGTCTCGTTGAGCTTATGTCTGGTAATTATCTTATGATTAAAGGGAAGGCATTCAAATTGAGAATACGAGCTCTGAATGAAGAAAGAGATGGTATTACTGAAAATTGAGTAAATTGTAGCCAACGGTGTGTCCGAATGTTATACCAGTTCTGTGATAGCGTTTGCCAACGAATTTCATTTGTGATAATCATAATTATGGCACTCATGGCAGTCAACCCAATCATGGCATTGATGGCAGGGATGCCACAAATCGATCAAATATTATATGTATTACCCATACATTCGTATCGTAGATTCATAGACATCATTGGATGCTCTCCCCCTTTGATCACACACTTTGGCTTTGGGCCATATATTGGCCAATCATTGCAAAACAGATCGAATGACTGACTGCTGTTCCCATTCATTACAAGAGTTGGTTCTCAACCGAAAGAGTGTATGATTTGATGTGAGTGTCACTTATTATTGTATGTTATGTTTGGCTCACATTCTCTCACATATATTGAGGAACACAAATACATATCCAATGCTCTGGCAATACATTATTGATAGCCAAGAATGGCATTGCTCAGGGCAACTTAATTATGCATTAGGCATAACACGCTACCGATCCATTCAACACAACTCACATCCACTCCAAGAGCTTACTATAGGCTAATAGAGTGAGCCTTCTGTTTATCAAACAGTTATTACCAGAAAACATCAAATCTATAGATATATTGATATTAAAATAAAACTGTAAATACAGTCAATGTCTGAATGTATGGATCGATTGATGAAACGATATTCTCAGACAATCTTTTTATTTCTGGTTTTCTATTCTCACAAATATTTTGAAAGTCAAATATAATCTTTTGGTTTAGCTCTCCATCAGATTCTTTCAACGTTTGAAGACTTGAAGACATGAAAATCAATGCTTGAAAAGTCTATTACACTAAATATGAGTTCACTTTTGAGTGCAATATATATATACAGAGATATTAAGGGCTATATATTGACGCAAATTCAGTCTATTAGGACCGTATGGGGAAGAGATAATGAACGTCTTGAACGTCTTCCATCACGTCAAGAATCTTAGGGTCGCAGACCTTTTGCTATAATACATTCTGTTGGCACAGGTATGGCATTAGGGCCCTGCACTGGCTATGATGGCTCTTGGCACTGATTATTCTATTTTGTTGCTGGTGGTGGTATCACCTGCCGTATCGGCCTATCTGTTCGGTATTGGCATACCTTCCTTTTTTATGCTACACTTTTCCAATGTTATGCACTTTAGACCAACGCTATAGCCGTTGGCTTAACTAAAACAACACATCAATTGCTTCAAACATAGCAATCGGGCCCTCATTAGTGGCGACCAAAACTTAGGCATTGCTTTGCATTTTAACGCCATTACTCTGTCTTTCGATCCCCAGACCCAAAGACTTATCATTAAATACAGTTCACTAACAGTTGTGATCAGTAATTGTCAAAAATTGGGACTCAATTCAAATTGCATTCAAACCCAAGAATATATCAGTTCTTCTAATTTAGAAGTTTAAAGCTCTGACTCTTTTATTGCTGTTCACTCTCTTCAGGGGATCTTATCTGACATTAGATAACTCTCTCTCTCTCTCTCTCTCTCTCTCTCTCTCTCTCTCTCTCTCTCTCTCTCTCTCGCACTCTCTATCGCACTCTCTCTCATCCATTACCTTATGAACGGACAGCACAAACGATGATCACTTGCAAAATCGTGATCGAGTCCTTCCCCCTCCGAGAGCTACTGTTTTGGAAGCAATGGAGAGGTTATGGAGAGGCTGTGCATTTGAAAAATAGCCCTAAAATCAGTTCGTGATATCGAAAAAAATTTCACTCCGAATGATGAATGAAAATAAGTGCACAAGAAGTGCACAAAAGCGAAATTCCCGACGAAAATGACTTTTTTGTCGTTTTTGCTTACATTCCACTGCCTTTCGACCAAATAATTATTAAGAAGCACTAAAATTGAACCAAATATTTATCAATTTTTATGCATAAATAATAATTTGTTTTCGATTATATACCCCATCACAAAATTGCATATCTATCGACTGTTTTGTTACTTAATTTATTTTTCAGACAAAAAACATTTTAATGTTTATCCTTATTATTGATTACCCAAACAAATAGCAAAACAAATTTCAGATACATTTCAGATACAAATAAATAGATTCATTCGGAAAAGTCGTTAAGAAATTATAGAGTATTTCAGTTTAGATGTAATTTATATTCAGTTCATATAAAATCACGATTAGTACTGATTATAAATAATGGCAATGAATTTAATCAAAAAACAAATAAATGATGATTTGGACAGACTTTAAGACATTATACTCATAAAAACATTCATATATTCCGAAAATAATTACCAAAAAACGACACTTCAGTCACTTTTCTGCCCATCTTTTCTGGTAATCAAAACTCGTTTTTATTATTCATTCGACTTTTAATTTGAAATTAATTGAAATTATTTATTCAATGAGTGTTTCGATAAAAATTTTATTTTACTCTTTGGGTATAACTTTTCATTAGACACTGATTCAAGTGAAGGGTGATCAGAGGTTGGGACCAATACTTCACGGCTTTTGAACTGAAAATTTGGGCTCTTTTCTAAACAACCTTGAACAGTTTTCAAATATTGTCAATTGAAAGTCAAGCCCTCTTCAAATGTGGTCACCACTGGCTTTATATATAACTCTTCATATCTATTAAACGAATTATATATAACTGAAACGAGTATTTCATTTCTTACACTGAATTTGTTTTTTCATCAAATGATTTGAATTTAATTTAATTATTTTTAAAACTTATTTTTGTTCACAAATTTATGGTTCTATAAGTGTTTTGAGTGCTTCCAAAAAACTGTGGGACTCTTTAACTTTTTTTTTGTCGATAAAACTATGATTTAATTGATTTAATATAATTAAGATTACGGTTATATTTATCTGGAAATTCATTTGTTTTGTTTATTTTCCACATTTATAGCCATTTCGAGAGAGAAAAAAAAGTAAAAATTTATTTCCCATACAATCTGTTAGTATATATTTTTGAACTATTGCTGACAAATACTACCTGTTCTTCATTGATATATAACTTTGAACTGAAAACTAAGAATTTTGTACTTTTATTGGAAAAACTTATAATTCTTTGAAATAAATTTATTTTCTATTAATCTGATAAGTGTTCAAATCTATGGCGAAAATTGACTTCAATCGGAGTTTTCAGTTGAAAACTATTTTTTAATTCAATGTTATGTCTGTTGAGGTCTAATCCTGTGCTGAAAACATTCCGAAAGACAATTAAATTTAACATTAATTTAATGGATGAGCGAACGAATGGCTCGAAAATAATATATATTTGAAGTAAAACATACATAATATTTATCGCATTATCGGACGCACCATAAAGTACTGCACAGACAGACCAGACATATAGATCAGGGCCTATCCCGACGCCCATTGTTTGTACGGCTAAACAAATTGATAGCATCGTTATATGGATGAGTGTGTAAACACTTGATGGCCAGGTATGGCATATTCAGTGATCAGATTCGCTGATAATCTAATTGGCAGTGGGATCGGCACCGACTCTCCGATGAGATAAATAACTCAAAAAACAGTATAGTCTGAGCCATAGATTACAATTGAGTTTTCAGTTCCGATAAGTTTTAAGTTTATTTTGAATTTAATTTTTGTGTTTTTAGATCACAAGACAAGAGAGGAATGAAATAGCAATGCATTTATGTCTGCAATCAGTCATTGTCTGTAAAACTTATTTTTTATGATCAGAATAATTATTATACAATAATAGACTTAATGTTAGTTTTTTTTTATTTGAAACAAATTTTTTGCTCCGATCGTTAAATTCTTGAAAGTCTGACAGCAGGTGATAGTTATTGTTTCATCTGCTTTACTCTCTTCCAGAGCAATGGTTCTCTCCTTTACCACTTGACTGCCTCATAGGCCTCTCACTCTATCCTAACATAATGTCCCCTTTTTTACAATTAATTGCGATTTTGTTGAGTGTTGTGTTCATTGCGTTTATCATAAATTCACTTCAAACTCATTATTATTGTTATTATCATTATTTTGCAATTTTTTAATCCGTTTTACAATTCATTTAATTTTTTTTTCTTCTCTCGAAAATCCTTTTTTCCGTTCAAAAGAAATTAATGAATTTTTTTCTCGTTTTTGTGAAAGACTTTTCCCACAAGAAGTCAAACATTTTTCTCAATCAACTAATTCTCACCTTTTCTTCAAATGAAATGTTTCGGTGTATTCACAAAATGTAACGAAACTTTCAAATTATGGAAAAAAATATTATTAATCAAATTTTTGGTTTAATACTTTTTTTTGTCTCAATAGTAATACATTTGTCTAATGAATGAAACAATTGGGTCGAACGGCAGGCAATAAATTAAAATATTAGATAAGAATATAATAACAAAATAATGTATTTATTATTCAATCAAATATAAAACTTCCCTAAATAAAGGGAAAGGTAGGTTATTCGGAAATCAATTGGCAAAAAGGGACTGCATAAATAACATCTAATCAATAGTATAGGGAACAGGAGATGAATAGACACGCACTCCAAACATCAGATTTATTCATAAAGTAATACATTTTTATAAATAAGAGCATAACTTGAATTAAAAAATGAAATAATTTTCTGATTTTCAGCAAACATTCGCTCGACGTATGGCCGAGTCATGAGCTCAGGTATGACTTCCTAACTGAAGGTGTTTTAAATAATGATTTGGTAATTGGTGTCTACGGCCACACGAACTATCATTATTCAGAGCTGCAGCTGGACTCGACTCAACTCATATCTTAACAACTAATTCAAAAAAATAGATACAATACCAACGAATCCATTGAAAAATGCTTTTAACGAAAAGCTCTGATATTTATATCTTATGTTATGTAAAGTCTGTCCTCCGATAGAGACGGTAAGAAAAAATGAAAAATACATTACATGTAAATCATCTGTTATTGGAGTACAAGAGCTCTAAAATCGAGATACAAATGAATTAGAGAAAGAGCAGGTGCTCGCTCACGACTCAGCCACCACCATACCTGTACATATGAGTGTTGTGTATGACTCGCACTCCATCCTCATCCCATAATTCAGATCACGATAATTACCGGTCAAACTGTTATTTAAGGTTTTCAACTACTGTTGAAAACATTATCTGACGATTCGTCTCAATTTCATTCGTATTTCTATTATTTTTCAAAACAATTCCTGTGCTGTAAACTGATAGGCATTATATTGTTTTTTTTATACTTCTGGCGCTCACCCGGCTATTCGTGAACTGAACTTTTTTACGAAAAATTTTATTGTTATCGATGGCTATGTTAATGATTAGACCCGAATTTACCTCAATTTTTATTATTATGTCTCTGAATGATAGAATGCACTCAAGATTTCATCTCTTAATTGCATTTATTTCAGCGGAAAAAAACCTTTTCTGACATAAATCTGATTAAAACCTTAGATTTCTTTGAAGTCTTCAAACGATTTCTCAAAAAAGTAATTTTCGGTTTGATTTCCAACGAAACAGAAATCAAAAATATATCACTTTCTCAGCCTTTCCTCTCCCCTTTCCATTGCCTTTCCTCTCCCACATCAACACAAATGGTATTTAAAATATTGTTAATGTATTTAACAAATTCTTTGGCAATTCCTAAATCTCTGACGTCTGTCCCGTCTGTTGAATGTTTAGCTCTTTTGAAATAATCATATGTTATGTTATAATCAGCTTATGTTATGTTAGGCTAAAAATTTATTATTTTATTTTATTTTTCAAAAACATTATTCATATACAGAGAACAGTTGTGCATATATTCTGAGTTTAAAACTATGTATAAGAATGTTATGTAACTTACATACGATTTATGAGTTATTATTTATTTAATACAATGTATTGCTCTTAAAAAGCGGAGGGGCTTTGAAAACAAGAATTAAGTATTAAAATACAGACAATGAGAGCGCTTATACTCAATGAGTCACAAAAGAGACCAAAAGACTTACCGCATCTCAAAGAATGTATGAAAAGGATTTTAAGACTATCCTTCCCTTCATTCTATGAGCGGTTAATAAAAAAAATTTGAGAGAGAGAGAGAGAGAGAGAGAGAGAGCTAATGAAACTTTGGTTATACACCACAATAATAATACTGTACACAAACATTAAAAAATAAATTAAGATAACCATTAAGTCTATAAAATGATAGGCCATAAGAAGACCAAAATCCAGGGCCAGAGAAGAACTAAATGAATCCAATGATATCTGTCTTGTAATTGAAGTGAATACTAAGGCATGTATTCAAACCTACATTTAATGTATCAAATATTCTCCATATATTAAATCAGTTATTAGTGAAGTACTACTTGTGCTCAATATTTGATTCGAGGTTTTGAAAAATTTCCAAAATTAGTCAATCGTTTGGGAAAAGACGTCTCTTTTTGCTGATCAAAAGTTTTATCTCGTGATTCGTTAGCAAAATATTTAACCATTTTTTATGTTTCAGTATTTTTAATGATTTAGTTATTGAAAACTTATCGAAGCTTTTCGTCATATTATTGGTTATTAAATATGCGATCAATTATTGCAAAACTATAAGTATATGAAAAGATAAAAACATATTAAACACAGTCTTTGGATGGCATTGAAAATCATGAGTTATTTCACTGAATTTTCTGCAAAACTTTCTTTTGAGGAATATTTTTAAAAAACAATTAAAAGTTCGGTTTTTCTCAAAAATTGAAAACCATTTGGACTCAACCCGTTTTCCCGAAAATTATTTCCCATAATTTCAATGCAATACTTTGCAAGAGTATATGATTTGAATAAAATTTGAATATTCAGACCAAATGATATTATTTTGGTTTTTCCTTTTTTCTGGTTTATGTTTTCGTTGAGTACTTTTGGAACCAAATAATTATAACGTTTTGATGAATTGTTATTCAATTATTCAAATGAGGTTTTTAGTGGTCGAGACTTTTAAGAGTTCTCTCGACCGACAACTCATTAAAAAAGTTTTCATGTCTTCAATCAATGTGTTATTCGTCTGAATATATTTCAGGTGTTTTTTAAGGGAGCGCTCAAATCACTGGCTATAAGAAAATGAGCAAAAAAGTCAAAGTCAAGTGCAGTACTGTTGAAGTGAATAGTCTGTCATTAGGAGGGATGAGATGGTAGGGGACAGACACACAACTGCTAACCGCTTATATGAAAAGCTTTTTTTGTATGGCTGCTGATGGCTGTGCAGCTGAAGAGATCCGAAGTGACGCCACAGATCAGTAGCTCTAATGATAGGTTTAAACCACAGCCGAAGCACAACAGCAGTGAATATATGGCATTGCGATCGCACTGGACTTCAGATATGTATTGCTATGAATATGATTGCTATGACTATTATATTAGACGAGTATATCATATATTTAGCTCAAACTCAAACTTATCACTGAAGGCAACGTTTTTTCGATCATAAGAGACGATGAGATAACTACTACTCGTCGTTAAAGCTATGGTTTGAAAAAAGAAATGCTTCAAAAAATATATAATAAATGAATAGAAGAAATATATGAATAATAAGTATTTCGAATAAATTTAAATATCGTTTCGATTGTGTGACAGAAAAGTTATGAAGTGTTCATCTGTTTGTCTGACGAACTCTGGATCTCATATTAAAGTTCACAAACAATTATATGCATTGAATGCCTCCAAACCTTATTATATTATATTATGCAAAACCATTCTTTAAAAAGTATTTATTATTTTTCATATTTTCTATAATTCTTACCAACACTTAGTCTCTCTCTCCATCTCTCTCTCAATTGTGATCATTGAGAGCACATTATCTTAACCTAAATAATAGAAAATAATAGTAATGTTAAGTTACATGACATCAGACATTCAGTAATTGTTGAGTAGAGTCCGCTCTGGATGTCTGACGGGACGTCATCTTAAAGTGCTAGCGAAGAGTGAGGCCACTAATAAAGCACAACCTTTGCAATAGATATTTATGTTTTTAAGTTTGAGAGAAAATTTCAGAGTTCTTGCACTTAAACGTGAGAATCATAGAAACAAAAGAGTCTTATGAGTGGTCTGAGTGTCGGCACGTTTTTTGCTCAGCTCTTCTCAGATCACAACATTCATACTAAAAGACTTATTATTAGAAGCAATAAAAATATATTCTCTGAGACCTGTCATTAAAAGTTATTTTTTTTGTCTGAATCTGAAATCTTTATATAAAAATTAGATTTCGTTCTTCAAAAGGCAGTCACAGAGAGAGTGATAGTCAGTAACCAATACTTTTTTTGTATAGTTTTGTGTGACTTTCTCTGCGACTCAATTAAATGCTATTAACAAATATCTCGTAAAAAGATATCATAATTTTATACAGAGTTTAAGTGAAATACCAGTCAAGTCTCAGATAAAGCACAGGAGAGATATGTGCCTCAAATTCTTCTCCCATACAATAATTGCCGCAATATTTCAATTATCTTCGACTTCGACTATCTGTCAGTCTCTCAGACTTTATTCTCATAAAGTTTTTTATAAAATATATTGAGTCGTATCGTAATTATCACCAGCGATGGCAGTCGAGTTGGCACAGAATGAGTCGATCGAATGTGGCTGTGCCTCACTAACTAACTACCTGTGCCCCACCAGTTCTGGTCTTTCTCTTATGAGCCGGAAAATGTCATTTCAATGACTGCCAACTCTAAGCGTAATAAAGTTTTTAATTGATTGAGCCTTGGAGCTATAAATATAGAGCACAGCATAGACTCAGCACCAGTACTCAGTACTCTTTGATTTTCCACATGAAACTCGGTTGTAATCGAGGTCATCCTGAGAAACACTGACTTAGATATTCGATTTTTTCTCTTTTCTCTAATACCTCTCCATTCAGTTAATAACATATTTGGTTTGATTTGGACTATGGCTTCATTAAGGAATGGGTTATATCTTATATGTTATGGAATTCCGTCGAATACTTTTTCTTTGCGTTTCCAGTCTTTGATTGACTAAACGATTGGAAATAGCTATCAGTCAAACGCTTTTCCCCTTATTTTAACGTTTGATTTCTGGCCATAATATCAGTGTTTAGTGACTTTTTGGGAAGCCTTCAGAACAGGAAAGAGTCAGACAAAGAGCGCTTGAACTTGAAATATCACAAACCATTTGAATCATTGATTATTTTTCACTTTATTGTCAACTTTTATATTCAATGAACAACAATATAATGATAGTCACAAAGAAATAATCATTTCGTTAAACATTTATAGAGAAAAAAAAATATTAATCAATATTTTTATTTATAGAATAAAAAAGTAATAATGTTTTGCTTATAGTATTAAATCTGTTTTTGATTTTCACCGTTAAATACAAAAATAAATCATATATTTGTTTACAATCTATTCTTTATTATCATTTGAATGAATGGCAGGAATGAGAGAATCAATTATAATATCAATAATGGATAACATTATTCAATGAATTGAATTCTTGTTTGCATTAAAAAGTTTTTCAAAAAGTTTTTTCTCTTTCTTTTCAAAATACAAAATATAGTTGAGATTTGTTTCCTAATACTCTTTTCATGACATATCAATAGATTTATTTCATTTAATGATTTCTTGTTTTTCTTTGTTTGTCTTTTTGTGGCACTTAAGGTATACACAGGCTTTCGATAGCAATGATTGTGTGCTTTAATTATTTCAATTATAGTTTATATACTTATCGATACTTACATACAATCGAGTGTTTTGTTTGAGCAAAAGTACAGAAACAAAAATAAATATTATTAGTGAAAGGGAGCGAAAAAACAATAAAAAAATCTAATTTTCAATTTTACATATAATTTGTGCAAATATTTCGGACTTTAGTCACAGATTCAGCCCAAGTCTCCGGGAGAGAGAGAGAAGTGCTGTTTGACTATAACACGAGTCCCAAAGCAAAGACAATAATTACATTTACTATTATTATTATATAAACATTAAGAGTGAATACAATGTAATCAAATAATAAAGTATTTTGCGAACCAATTGTCTCTTAAAAGTAAAAGTCTGTAAAACAATGATTTAGTTTTTAAAAAGAAAAGTAAAAACAGACGAATAGTTTCGAAATTCTTTAGGCTTTAAAACTAATGTGTGTTTAATGTATTGCTTTTGTAACATATGAGTGAAAAAAAGTATTTATTTTTCTTCAACACAACAAACAAATTACTGTAACATATTTTCTTGGTCTGTCTTTCACTAACTGAACAAAACAATTGCCATTCTGTATGTGTTTCACAGGAGAGCACAGGTATTATATAATTACAGAGGATTTAGAAGTAAAACAAAATAACTCAACTCATATCAAAAGAGAAGACAAAACAAAGTTATAAATTGCAGTTTGAATGTAATGTTCAGAGAAAACCATAGCAAACACAGTGACTATTAAAGGCATTTGACTCACTCTCCAGACTCTCCGCAACACAAACTACATAATTAGGTTTTGGAGCATCTCTTTTGCTCTTTTGTTTTGTTGGCTTTAAAATTCATATTTCATTCATTCGTTACAATTGTTATTATTATTACTGTATATTAAATCTGATTTCATGCTAACAAACGTTAATTGCTGTGAGAGGTTAGTGCACAGCCTTCACGTCTTAAGTATAGAAACAATACTAAGAGTTTCCAACCGTTCAGCAAATGGTGAGAATTATTTTAATTATTTTTTTTTAATAATTCAAAGAAACAATATTTTCTTCTTCGATATAAAAAGGAGAGGAAAGTAGTGGGAAATGAATAAATGGATTACCGAATGATATATACAAAAGTCTACCACTGACTGAGAGTCTGATGTCAGCCCTTATATACAGAGTCCACAAAAATATATTTATAATATATATATTCTTATTCTTATTGAGCAATAATCTTGTTACTTTTCTATTCAAAAAGTCGTTTAAATTTAAGTTTCAGTACTTATTGGTGTCATTTTGGTGAAGATTTATCAACAACAACAAAATTAAGCATGGTGAATTATTGTACTTTAAATAAGATTTGTGTGAATTTTTTGCTATACATTTAAAGAGTAAATAAAAATTTCAAATTTTTTGTTCATTTGATAGAACTTTTTGATACTTGGCTCAGATTTGACGTGAAATTAATGAAATGTTTGGTGAGTTTTGAGAGTTAACTATGATTTTTATCAATCAATGAAATGTTATATAAAAATATGTATAAAATGTGATTCAAATTCATTACAAATAAAAAATATAATATTTATATATAATCTCAAAGTCATGTTTAATAGTCATAAAGGGCTCACATTTTTCCCAATAATTTTTTGATTCATTTTTGTTTTTGTTGTATGTCTTCTGATCTGAGATTTGGTTCATTAGAAGGCATTAGTTTTTGTGTCTCAATAACGGAATCCCATGACTATTATGATAGCATTCGTGACAACAGCCGAATGTCACTAAACCGGTGGCTGTCGGGAACTCTCGGGAACATCGCAAACACTTTTCATTCTGTGGCTCTTCATGTGTTTTGAGGTGAGCCCTCAGATTGCAGGCCAATGCGAACCTCTTCTGACAGACCTCGCATTCGTGCGGCCGATCGCCTAATCATAAAAAAATAATTAATTGAGAATAAAATTCATCCGAAAAAAATCATTTCATATAATGTTTTCTTTCTTTCAGAGGAAAAGCAGAGGCGAAACAACTCATAATAGTATCCCTACTCTATATTATAGCGTTGAATATGATTTTTGCAGATTATAATCACCTAATCTATGACCATATTTACTAAAATATAATGAACAGTGATTTTGTGTGGGCGCTCTCACTAATAGGATGGCTGAGCGTTCGCTAGTTAACAGCAATCACTATCTTATAGTTCATATGTGGTAATACTTCTGTTGATTTTTTTTTCAACTAAAAATTTTCTCTGAAATACTTTTTTTCAATTCATACTAAAGTTGTGTTTGAATTATAATCTGTTATTAGTATTCTTCGCAGGTTTTGAGTGTTAGAGTGAAAAATCGGTTTCGTCTCTGAATTACAGTCCCTTTACTTCAAGAAGTTGTATACAAAACATAACATTTTTTGCTCTTTAATTATATTAAACTGTATTTCTGTTCATCAAAAGTACTAATAATTTATTTATTATTGTTTTCGTTAAATGTTATGTGAATTTGATATTCAATTAAAAAATTTTAAAAAAGATTAAAAACAGAATTTGAATACAAACCCGAATGCAAATACATCTGTGAATGAAAAATGAGAGAAAAAAGAGGAAAAATTAGTTCCGATGAATAAAAAATTGATTTTATTCAAAAAGAGATAACCAAACACATTAAAAAGTAATCTAGAACCTATTTGCTCTAAATCTCACAGGAAACTTTGTTGCATACTGAAATTGATCGTGGCACATTAACTCATTACAAGAGATTTAATCATTTTGATTAAATTTCTGATATGTTTCTTATGAATACCCGTTTGGTTATCCAATTTTGATACCAATAATTAATACGAAAAATATGCAAATAATCGACTCTTACATGATTTCTAAGGTTTGTCTGTTTACTGAATCCTCGGTTACATATTTGGCATTTGAAAGGCCAGGAGCCGTTGTGGACGTACCTAATAAACAAATTATCAAATAAAATGACATTTAGTTTATATTATTCTCCAAATTAATTGCGCGAATAAATGTGTGAACTTTAAAGACATTAAATTATAAATTTGAGGCAAAATTGTTTTTCTGCTCCGATGAGCAAAACAGACAAAAATGTTTTCTCAACAGAAAAGAGCAAAAAAAATATTTCTGAGAAAGACTTTAAGATAGTGTCACATAAAGGCTATACTCACATATGGCTCTTCAGATCACCCGGAGTTGGACTGGAAATGGCAAAAATCAAAATCACGGATATATTAGTATAAGTTGAACAAAAAATATCAAAATATAAGCAAAAGAGTTAATCTATAGATATATCATATGTTTTTATAATGAACTGACTCTCGATATGAGTCTGTGCTTAAAAAGTCATAATTTAATAAATTGGTTCTCATTTTGCAGAAAATATATCATAAGTAGCAAAAAAATTGAAGAAAAAAAAACATAATTTTTGAGATCAAATACTTACAAACTTTTGCTGCAGAGCTGACAGGCGTGTGGTTTCACCTATGAATGGATAGCATAGAAGAGAAAAACTATTAAACATTTTTGAAAAACGTTTTACTCTAAAAATATAATTTCATCTTATATTTGAATAATTGGATTATTAAATGTGTTTTTCTCTCTCTTTTGAAAAATTGTTTTTTTTTACTTTGAGTCAAAAGAGGAGAAAAAAAATTATATAATTTAAAAGTTGCGAAGCATTGGAGCGAAACAAAAAAAATTTGTGAGATTTATATAAGAGATAAGAATTAATTAGACCAGAGATGAGATGAGAAGAGAAGACCTTTCCTTTGAATGCCTTCTCCTCTCCTCTAATAACGATTACACAGACATTACTGTACATCAGATTCGGGTAATGTTTTTTGTGAGAAAATTATTTAAATAAACCATTAAATGTATTCTTGCAATAAATGGCGATAATTATATCGGACTTCATATTTAAACTTTGAATTTAATAGCCGTCCCAATGAGTCCCCCGAGTGTTCTCTCGGAGATGGAGAACAGGGATATCAAAATGTGAGGTAAAGTCATTTGTGTTGCTCTTTATTATTCTTCTTTGGATTAATTTTTATTTATTATTAATGTTTTTGACTATAATCTGAGGGAAGAAAAAAGAAGAGCGACGGACAGCATAACAGCCCAATGGAAGGCAAAGGTTATAAAAAATAGAAGGGAAGGAATGGTTGTCTTATTGGCGTTTGTGATGCTTGTCATGCAAAAGGTCTTATATAATAAGAGCATCACTATTGCCTCGAAGGGCTCTCCACCACTAGTCGTCCAATTATGGCCTTAACCAGAGGTGAATAGTCGCTACTGTACTGTCTGTGCGCTTATTCTGTGCACTCTTTGCTCAGTAGTCAGAAAGAGAAGCGTATGACTCGATGGGAGTATTTGTGACTCTCTGAGAAAACTTCTCAAAAAAAGCGAAATCGTCTGAACATTATTGCGTTCATCACATAATGAGACCCAAAGACTGTTTTACTATAAGAAGAGTCACATCTCATCTCTACTTCGATCACTGGTCTCATAGCCTAAGGGACTGGCATTTTCTTGTGTGCGTTTATGTCATTTCGTGCAACTCATAAACAAAATACTAGAGTTACACAACTGATGGCTCAGCTCTGACTATAAAATTAGACTATAGTTTGGCAGTTAGTGTCGTGCAGTACAGACCCATTATATAACCAATTCTGTGCTTTTCTATCAGATTCTCAGAGACTAACTACAAGTGTCGGTCCAAGAGGTAAAATCACTGACTCCAGTGCTGTTTGCCTTCATTACTGTGCGATTAAACTATAAAAAAAAGTCTTAGACTTTGGGCTATAATAGGTTTATACACTGCAAACAAGAAGAAGAGAAAACTATTTTACAGATTATATACTATTTTTGAATCTCATCTCATATTTAATTCTTCTCATTAAATGATCAGTAATTCTGTGCCCAACAGTTAAATGGATGAAAATTTCTAAAAAATTGGCCACAAATTTAATCTCTATGTGCGCTCTGCCAATGAACAGCATTTATTTGCATGATATACCTGATATACCTGAGCAGTTGATTTAGCAGTGAGTTTGAGAGCGCATTCATTTAGTGTTGATTGCATTGATTGCGTGATCAAACTGTCAAAGTTAACTTCATTGCGAACTTCAATTGACCTTCACTACAATTCTTGGTTCCGAATCTTTTATATTTTACTTTTTTTCTCAGCTATCGTTTCGGCTCCTGTATTACGAAAGCCACCCCTTGGCCTGAGGCTGAGATTGCAGTACAGAGTAGTGCACACCTACTAAAAAGGGTGACCCTATGCCAGCGCTATCGATACCTTCGATTACTGCTTGACAAACAGTGATTGTATTTTCAATTCAAATCAAATTCAAATATAATATTTAAATTCAAATCACATTAATTTTGTTTAATAAATAGGAGTAATGTTTTATATAATACGATATGAGTTGTAATTATTCGGAAGAAAAATAAGTCAATTGTTATATATTTCACTCAAAACGATAGATACAAATAACAGGAATTCTCAACAAAATAAACCATACATTTGGGGAACGAATGTTTGATCTGAAAAGGAGTTATTATTAATATAGATTTGGTGCAATAATTTCAAGGAAACTTTTTGCTCATTTAAAAAAATTGTTTGATTACAGAGAAAAAGCAATATTTAAGTTCAAGTATTTGTTGGTTGCGATCGGTTTTGGCGAAGCGTTCGAAGGCTTTCGTGTCTTAAATGCCAAAAGAAAACTAAAATCGATATGATTTGCGATCACAAACCGATTTGGGTGTGGATTCAGATTTTTCATTAAAAAACGTAGGATGGCTTTCCCCTACAGTAGTCTCTATGCTGTCTTGTCTTGTGCTCTGCCGTGTACTCCACCGATCAGCGCAAAGGCATATATGCTCAGAGAGACTGCTCACACATCTGTCAAAACAGGATAACAGATACCAAATGCAAAGGATTTTCAAAAACAAAAAGAAAGAAAGAGTCGATTCACTGGAATAGCATTGAATTGGAAAAATCAAACAAAAAAAACAAGAATTTGAATTTCCTTTGGTATATATGATACCTGTGTTTCAGACACTAATACGTCGATATTTATAGTCTGAATAAATATCTGTCATAAGAATCTGTGAATGCAGTAAATATTTCCTCGTTTTTGGCTCAGAATTAAATATTAAACATCAATACTGTTTGGGAACTAAAATAATGAAGAAAAATAAAAGCAGTTTTCTGAGAATAAAATAAAAAGTATCCAGTCAACTTCAAGTCAAACATCCAGTATGTTTTTTGTTGACTTATACTATTGATGGTCGCATCGATTCAATCAATTAATGGCTCGTTATTTGGCGCACAAAAACATTATTAACGACACGACAGTAATCACATGAAACGAATGGAAGTTTACTTTTAATCTGTCGTTAAAATACTGGTACTGACGGCACAGACTTGTGGTTATATGCCTTTTCATTTGTTTTATTCTTGACTAAAAATTTTCAGACTTTTCTTATTATTTTTTTTTCGAGTCATTCCCTATCTATCCCTTATTTTTATTTATTATCGCAATTCAAGAGTTAACTGCCATTCAGTGCCATAACTGACTTCAAGTAATTCTTTTGAGACATTCGATAGTTTAGTCTTTAAGTCATCTCCAGAGCCATCACTGATTGTCTGATATTTTATGAGCAGTAATGAGAGGACACAAACTCTACAAACATATCAAAATGTTTTATCAGTAAATAATAGCTTTTTTTCTTTTATTTGTCAAATAGTGTCTCAAAAGTCTTAGAGTTTGAAAACTAAAACTCTATTTCAGACTCCGATCGACTGTCGAGTGACTCTCTGTTTGCCTTAAAGGCGACCAGAATTGCAATTTTCTATACCTTTCCCTCAAATTGTGTTGTGATCACAAGAAATAGACAAAAAAATATAAAAATCTTTGAAATTGTTATTTAAGTTCAGGTATTTCAATGGACAGCCATTCACTGTATTCACAATTCCTCTCAATTTCAATGCTATTCATCATTAGTAATGATATTAAAGTTTTTTTTCACTTCAAAAGAAAAAACAATTTTTTCTTTAAGTTTTGTACTGAAAATTGGACAGAATAAAGAAAGAAGTGAACAGTCCATCAAAACATATACTATTTTAAGTGACTTATCGTTTGAGACTAAATACAGGCTTTGGTTTGAGTTTCTTATCATTTATTTTTTGGTTCAGATCTTTCATTTGGTGTGTGATTGGCTCAGAATGGGCTCAGAATGGGCTCAGAATACTATTTGGCTGATGTGTGTCTGGTTCTGATCTACATTTAAAGACATACTCTGCCAGAAAAGACAGTACCAGTCCTGGTCTGGCCAGTGCTATACTCAACAGCACTTGTCTGCACGCAAGTTGTGATATGTTTTGTGCCTATTCTGTGCACACTATTAGAAACTATTTGAAATGGTCTGCACAACAACACTAACTCTCAACTGAAATGATAGCTCTGGTAGTGATTGCCTCTGCATGTGATTCGCACCAGTATTGCAGATCCACGCAAATAATGACCTATCGTTTTGAAAAACACAACTCAGAGCCCAAACACAACACGAGATATAAACTTCTCAGACATAAGAGTAGAGTAAAGTCGAGAAAAATAAAAATAAAGTCAAAGTTAATGAAAGATTTCAACTCTGAATAGAGATAGAGCGCAGACCTCCTTCAACATCGCAATCATCGAGTTTTCGCATCTCCACCTCTCCTTCACAATAGCTGTGCGATGCCATAGAGCACAGGCATAGCATATATTTTGAGGAAAGCCTTGTTCTAAGAAAAGAATTGTTTATTATGAACGTCGACCGCCCATCCATCCCATTGCCAGTAGTGCCAAACCCTAAAAACCTTTTAAATACTTCCAAAAAACAATTTTTTTATACTCCACTCAATCTCTGCCTTATATTTAAGAAAAAAGTGATATTTTGGTCGAAACGAGAAAATTGGTTATAAAACAAGTAGTGATCAAAAGAGTTCCGCACAGCAGAGCGCACACACAGCACACAACGGGATACCTATTGAATCAAAATCACTTGTCATAAACACTCTCTCCTTATATTGAAGTTTTAGTTCAGATTTTTTTAGTATTTTATATAATCGGCTTTCAAATAGTGTCTTAACGGAGAGGCAGGTTCTCTGTTTAATTCAGGCATACAGTAGAGCACAACCTGTAGCGCACAGGTTGTAGTAATCAGACATCAATGAAACATTGTGTGTGCCTTTCATTTGACACTTTATTACAAATTTCACTTTAAATGGTATTAAATTTTTTTGTATGTAATGTAATTCATATGCAATTTATTAACTCAACTATTGTGTGACCTGTGCTCTGCTGAGAGGAGAGACAGGGGATCGCATTTAATCATAACTGAGAAAAGAAATTATAGTCTTTGTGGCTATACTTCGGAAATGATTTTTTCGTTAATCTTAATATTGTTTGAGTTCTTACTCTCGAAACAAAAAACTAGGACTGAGTCCAGACTTAATGACTAGTGATCTGATAGTTTCAAATATAATACTGACTCCAGATATGCTAATTTGTCGGTTGAATATTATATACCATTATATACCTGTGCCATTACAATGAAGGCACTGATAGCACCGTCTTCTAAATCTCTGTTCTCTGGAACAGAGAGTGAGTCTATCGCCGAAATTGATGCCATAGTTTTAGGAGAGATTTTTATGGGATGCAAAGCACAGCACAACTATGGGTGTGATATAACTGGCAGCGACTGCACCTTCATTCGAGTGCCGAACGAAAACTCATTCAAAGGCAGATAAAACTTAAGGCAACCGCTCCTTGTTTTAGTCCTGAGTCGTTATTTTCAGTATTTTTTGTCGAAGAGTTTCACCATAAATAAGATCAATTACTTTTTGGTACATTACTGGCCGGTGCTGTACAGCCTCACAGAGGATTGGTCTCAGCGCTCGCCGTATGTAGTGTTTAAAGACTGCCTGAAGACAATCAAAAAAAAGGTTTTGAGGAACGCGTCTGAGAGTATGCCTATCGACTAAAACACACATAAGAGTCGAGAATACGTTACTCTAAAACACATATCCATTGCTTTACTGTTTTTAAAAGTTTTTTCTTTAAAAGTAAAACCTTATTATCAATGAAGGAAAAGAAGGCCTAAAATAACACACTGTGTGTACACACGACTTGTGCTGTTCGCGTCGTTCGTCACCACACCCTTACGTTCATAAAAAGTTACGCGAAACTCACTGTCAAACCCAAACTGAGAGCTGAGCTTCAGCTCAATTTGCGCTCTACTCCACTATCTCTACCACTATTTTACCAGAAAAGAGAACTTTTTTTTAATAGGTTTAAGTCTTTTCTTCTTTCTTTACTTTCAGATAAAATATTTACAGTAAAGACAGTAAAGGCACAACATTTTTACGTATTGGCATATAAGGCATATTTGGGCACAAATAGGAGAATATGACTCTCCTTCAGAGCTTAAAACCCATTTCTGGCAAATATAGTGACAATTGTTTTAGCGTTTGTGTCAAACATTTTTAGTTTTGTACCGCAATTCACAACAATAAGTGTTTGTACTCTTGACTTATGTCTTATGTTTTGTTTAGAAATCACAGGAATCGCATCAATGACTGCACTTCTCTTCCGATACACTCCTTATGTCAGACAGTCTGCCAACGCTTTCAAAGTTATAATTATTTTTTGTACTCTTCATCTCTATTCAAATGTATCGACACTCTTATGTCTAGTCTTCTACGCAATGGTTATTCACCAGAAGAAGAGTTTCTCTACAATCGATTGATTTGATAAAACAGTTCATAAAAATGTTGGAAAAAAATCATTGTATTGAAAAAGAGAGAGAAGTTGTGACTCTTGTTCGCGATTATTATAATTTTGATATCAGAAACACTATCGCAACGAAAAATCTTATATTTTTTCGATCATAAAAAATGATTGAATCAAATGATAGACTCAAAGAATGGTATGGAAAGAGAAGAATATGCTTTTGAGGAAACAATATATCGCTATCGGAGGCTCTCATGCCTTCACGTATTCAATAAAAGCGATTCACAGAGCGTTGAAATATTCGAGTGTCAGTAGAATTATAGTCATGAGGAGAGAGTATGTGTGGGTATTGTCTATTATTTGCTGTGTATTAGAGGAGAGCCCTATTGTGTTGGCGTTGAATTGCATGTATCGCACGCTTACTTAAACATCAAATTAACGTTATGTTCACTGAAATCACTGTTTGTATGACTTTTTCCACTCATATCTCTTCACTCACTTTCAATGTTATGCTTCGCTTCGCTATACTATTGTTTATATGTAAAACATTACCGAATATAATGAAAAATTAGACAAAATTTATTCACCTTATTATGTGTCATACGATGATAATAGAGGTTAGAACTGGCAGTAAATCGTTTTCCACAAATAGGACCTAAAATGTTGTTAACAAACATTTAAATCAAAATTAAATAATTAGTAACGAATGAGAATTTATAAATTTCAAACTTCAAACATTAAATCACAATTCTATGCTTGTATTGCACAGGTATGGGCCTAACAATTGATGTCTGGGCACAGGTTATTATTTTTTTGATAGACTGTATGATTGCACTGTTCTCTATATCAGAACCAGTGGTGCGTTAATATACCGCAACTATTATTATATTTTTCAACAATTGTTTGAATTCAATAGAAATTTTGATTATTACGAAAAGAGGAACAGTCGAGAGGACAGGGCATAAGTCACACTTACATTGGTGTGGCTTTTCTCCGCTATGAATCCTGCGATGAGTATTTAATGAGCTGGAAGTGCTGAAACCCTTACCACAAACATCGCAAACGTGAGGCTAACAAACATATGGAGAGAAATATTTGAGTCAAGTATTTGATAGGAATAACAGCTATTAATGCAGTCGAGGAAAGAGTCGCCAATTAAAGTGTTGCCTCTCAGCGACTAATCACTAATTTATCTGCATTTGAATCGTAATTAATCGAAACATTTTTAAACATACCTTTTCTCCGGTGTGTGTTCTCAGGTGTCGGCGGAGAAGGGAAGGCCTGTCGAATGCTTTGCCGCAGTATTCGCAAGGTAACATCGTTCTCTCCCTGGGCTTCTTCACTACGATTGATGTGACCGGCGCTGGTTTGCTGATAGGATCGGGAGATTGAGCTCCGAGTGGTGACGAACGGCTCCCGTTTGTCTGCGCGACGGAAACCAACTTTGATTTAATGCTATTTATCTTATTGTGAAGAATGGAGTTCTGCGGCGATAGTGTTAACGATCCTAACGATGACTTAGACTTTGTCGACAGATCCAGTGATCCCGTCAGCGATGGCTTCTGGTTCTCGTTCTGCGATGATATGGATAACGACGATGAAGAGGACAGGGATGAGGCCGACGATGGAGACGCCACCAAAGACATTGACAAATCCAATGGACTGTCTGTTTGTGACAAAACAACATTCAATCAAATATTTCTCAAAATTTTAATCCAAATCTGATTTTAATGATACATTTTTTGTCTCCAATCGTTCAAAACATTGATTAATCAGAGATTTTAACCCTTTTTGGGGGGAAAAACTTGAAACCAATTAATTATATGGTCTTCGATTGCGAACAGTTATGTCTGTCAGAGCTCTGACTAATTAATCAAATTTAATCTCATTTTCTTTGCACTCAATATATAAATACATTCATATAATCGGCAAAAAAGATATTTATATCGATTTGCTATTTGAGTGAATCGCCGAAAATCACGAAATCTCTGATCAGATTATTTATCAAAATATTTATTAAGAATCGAATCAATCGTTTGCTTCTCTATTAAAACTAAAATAATATTAAGTCTTATTTCGTGTAAAACCGTTAACGACTACTGACGGGAAGGGAACAGAATATTTTTGATGAATAAGTTTAATCCCATAATAAAAAAGCGAACATAAGTAACAAAAATATATATCAAAAGTCATATAAAAAGTTCTCAAATAAATTTCTGCCCAAAGTATCAAAAGAGTATCAAAAGTGTAAAGAATTTAGTTTCTGTGAGAGGAGAGGAGAGGAGAGGGAAGAGCAACAAAAGTTCTGTCACTCTTTCAAATATATTTGTTAATTACCCTGAAGTGTCTGACGGCATATAAACGTGTGGTGATGTGAACGCATTAATGGTGTCGACGCTAACAGCGATGGGTAGAGCGTTGTCTGCGGACTGAATGTGTCGTTCAGTTTCTTGCAGTCGTAATAGACTACGAGTTCAGTGTTTGGCGCGATGTTGGCTATCGTCTCGTATATGACTTCCCCTCTTATGAGTCGTCCGACAATATTAACCGAATCTGTGAGTTGGTCGACATGACTCACGAATCGGATCCAATTGCAGTGTCGGACCCGTTGTCCGTCCACTTCCTGGATCTCATCGAAACACCCGAACCGGTGGCGAACCTAAACATTAGAACAATAATAAGAATCGTTACGAAAATTATATCAAAATAATTAATCAAATAAATGAATAATTGATTCCTTTGTGTAGTTTTTAATCAATTTATTATTTATAACGAAAAATAAAACAAAAGTAAAGAAAATTTTGACACAGAATTCAATTTAGCGCTGAATAAGAGCCCTTTCCTACTGAACAGCAATTCATTATTCAAACAATAATTCACTTATTTTCTCATTATTTTCATCTCTTGTGAGTCTTGTGATCCCTTTTAACTAAAATTTTATTATTTATTTCAAACAAAATTTTTGTTGTTTTTCGGAAAATTTTTGTTTGAAAACTTCAATAATTCAACTAAAAAAGCGAACAGCGCTTATGGGTTAAGGTTAACACACAAGTAGTGACTCTAATATCAAATCAGACTTAAGTCTTAAGTTTTGAATTCAGAGGTAAAGACGTTATCAGTAATTATAAAATATTTTTACTCTTTTTCCTAATTCTCTTGACTTTGACTTTTCTTCTTTACTTCTCTCAACCGAAAAGTTTTTTCTTATTTTTTTTAATGAATTAATTCTTATCTAATGTTTACTTAAACTTTACTTTACTTTACGGTAGTGTTCGGCCATTCAATCAGTAATGAGTCAAATATTTTTTTCTTTTCGCTCATTAGAAGAGATTTTCTTTAGTTTAGTTGAAAAACTAAAAAAACTAAAAAAACTTTTCAGATTAGAAACAGAGTATTATATCCCGGGTCTCCTAAATTGCGTCCCGAAACAGGTCTAACACTTGAGTCGGTGTATAATTAGAAGGAATTGTCGAACAGAATAAAAGACACTTAACTCAAAGCCGAAGCTAATAAGAAAAAAATTAAGTAATGAACTGGTTTCTATAGATTGCTCTTGCATACTTTATTAGATAGTATTGCCATTAGACTGTGTTCTCTGTTGTAGATATGTTTCAAAGATTAAAAATCATTTAAAATATCGCTTTAATGGAGTTCTTTAAAAAATCACATTAAATAAGTTTTAACACAAATAAGTCTAAAAACATTAGCCGTTAGTGAAAGCCATTTAGTTTGAGGTGTGGGTGTTGTGTGCGATACCAAACGACCTTAAGATTGAAAACTATGCAGATTTTGGTCATTACTTTGAATATAATTTGAGATAAAATATAAGATTTCTTTTGGAAAAAAACATAAAACAAAATGAATTTAGAAATCGTTTGATAATAAGTGGCTTTAAATAAATTGATCAAAAAAATTGAGGCATTAAATGAAGTCTTAAGGAAAAAAATAAGACATATTTCTCGTTATATATCGACAGAAAATAAATATAAATTTTATATTCAAAGATCTGCCGGTTTTTTATCATTGAATGATATAATGTTTAGTAATCATTGAGTTTAAGGTAAATAACTTTTTCTTCGGTTTAGAAATTCCGTCGAAAAGATATTTTTGTGCTTCAAATCGGGTGCTGTTCTCCACAAATGCTTGTTATATAAAAACGTCTCATTTAAAGTACTGGATGTAAATCAAATTGCAATTAAAAGTCAAGAGAAGAAAAATAAGTAAAAAAAGTGATTTCTTTCAGAAAAAGACTGAATGAAAAGATCAAAGAAAAGAGATCTCAACATAAAAATAATTAATTCGTTTGACTTTAAAATATAGTCGAATATAAATTGTCTGAATAAAATGTATATATATTTCTTCGGACAACTATATCATTGGTATTATAATCTATAGTATAATAGAGTTTTAGTCAGTAATTGATAAACAATTTTCGATTTACATAACTTATTATAAAGAGAGAGGTTTTGCTCCCGTTTTCTCATACATTCTTAAAACGGTGAGTGCACTGAATGGGAGCCCAAATTGAGTCCTAATCAATAGCAAGTGCTTCACAGGCCATACAAGTATAACGAATGGCCACTTCATAAATAAAAATTGAAGAGAAAGAGGCACTGGAGCTGAAGAAAAAAATTATATTCTCTCCCCTTTTTCTCTCTCCAAAAGAAAAGTTTTCCCAAAGCCTAAGACTATCGACTAATTTATTATTTAGGAGGTTATCAAACACAAGAGAACAGCACACAAAACAAAACTTCTTGTCTGCCTTTGAGGCTATTTTGCACACACATCGAGAATATCATATCAATTGGTTGTACTCTTATTCTGTTGGTTTGAAGGCAAAAGAATAGCGAAAAAATGGGATCACAGAAGGGATTAGAGAAGAAAATATGTTCTCAAATATGTTCTCAATTTTGTTGTTAGGGTTTTCACAAAAGGCTTATAACGAATATTAGATAACAATTTTCTTATTCTTATTCTAGTTTTGATCGCTTGTTGTGATACTGGCATTAGACCTGTGCTCTTATTGTGCTCTGAATGCAGTTATTAAAACACAAAAACAGTTTTAAGCCATTAATATAATGACAATAAAAAATGAGAAATCAAAGTAAAAATCTGTTTAAAACTAATTGACTTTTGGCGCTGACGGCCAATAAATTAAATAACAATCAATACTGTCCTTAAATACACAAATGAATGGTGTAATTAACGATTGACTTCTAAGGCTATACACAACCCCTTTAGACAAAAACAGTTAACACAATCCCAGAGAACAACACCTCAAGAATTGGTAACATAAACAGCAAAAGAATTGTGTCTTATCTGAGGATTATTTAAATGTAAAAAACATTTTTTATTATATCTCTATTATCTCTATAAACGCAAAGCAATTGTTTAGTCGTGCGATTGAACCGAAAAAAATTATTAGTAAAACATAGACTTAAAACCGTAATATACTGTTCATTAATATCCATAGAATTCATATTAGAGCAGAGATTTTAAACAAAGATTTTCTCCACTCATTCTTTTTGGGGGAAAAACAGAATTAAATAATTAATCACTTGTTCAGGAGTCTGGTAGCTCTGGCCAGAGCCAGAATCTATGCTACCTGTGCTACTCTAGTTGCACGATCCCAATGACATTCACTTCTAAAGAAGTAATTATTGGTATAATTTTCTATAACTGACGACTGAGTTATAAAAACCACAGGGAATAACATATATCTATAGTAAGAGTAAACTTAACTTTAATAGAATACGAAGAAAGAAAAGAAAAATATTAGGTTCGGGATCATTGAGCTGCACTGACAGCTCAACTCAAGCACAGGTAAAAAATTGAAATAATGTTTTTCTAATACACCACTGACTAAGAAACTGTTAGAAAGTTTTTTTTTCTATCTATTGGACCCTAAGAATGGGAATATCACTCACAATAGATAACAATGGCTTATGAAAAGAAACCAATAATTCAGAGCAGAGCACAGGTATGTGTCAATTGTTGATCCCTCTCGATATTGCATTGAAGTGCTGTTCAATATCTTTCTATTTATTTTATTTGTTGTTGTTTTTTGTGTTTTTTATTTTTCATCTTTTCTTTTGAAGATTATTATTAATATTGTTTATAAATATAGGAGAAGAAGAGCTACTCCTCAGGTCTGGTCTGCATTGACTCCAAAGACAATTATGATTTTGGATCAGATAGTAGTGAACGACTGAATGTGTGCGAAACACGCCTTCATCTATGATTACACCGTATGTGATATTTACCTGAGCTGTGCCTTATATGCCTCACATAAAGCCTATATATCATACATATATTTAATACAAAGACACTGTTTTTGGGCAAACATTAGTTCATATATTGACCGAAACCGAGACTCAGAATAAGTTTCCATAAAATTAGTGGCAAAAAGAAGTAAAAAAATTGTTTCGGATGAGTGCAGACCAGTTCTAGTTCTCATAAGAGCACAGGACAGGAGAGTAGTAGTCAGAGATGCAGATGCCTTAAGAGATGCGTTTAATATAAAAAAAACTTTTGGCAGAGGCCGCGCCCTTATCTTGGATGTGCGGCCAACACTGTTGATGTGATGTACGTTTTGAGATTACCGTTTACATTTTGTCGATACCATCTAATTATAGGCGTTCTCTCTTCCATAACCCAGAGCTATGCCACTGGTTATAGCAACCAATATGTATATAAATCAGAGCACAGGTAGACAAGAATAAGAGCCTTTTTTATATGTATATATTCGCCATAATATATGGCCATATAAATGGTCTGTTCTTTCTCTTTATCAAAAACTTTTTGTGTTGTCTTCCCTTTGAGAAAGAGATAGGCCTTCGAATTAAGAAAAAATAATTCGGTTCCAAACCTCTGATAAATTAGTGCGAGTCGTGCCGTCCCTATAACTCTTAACTACACATATATTACTAATATTAAACTCCACCTGACTTTCTGTTTGAGGCAATATCTGATCTGAACTCTTCCCAATCGGTACGCATTCTATGAGAATCTGAGCCACTGCTGTTGCTGCTGAAGAAGGCCAAGCTCTTCAGCTACCTGTGCTGTTCACCAGTGAAGCACCGGTGCTCTGCTCTGCTTTCCTCTGTTCAATGATGAGAAAAATACTGCTATCGGTGACTAAAGAAAACTTTTTTGACGATACGATAGAAACAATTTTCTGATGGCATTTCTCACGCAAACTAATGTATGCGTTAATAAACAAAACGTCAGTCCATTCAATGCCATTCAATACCATCTAATACTGTCTCCCATTAATACACATATTATAGACATGTAATGGATTTCTTCTCTTCGTTCACTTATTAATCTTTTTTTGTTATTACTTTTATTTTTGTTTTTCTCATTTCAGAGATCATTAAAAACAATTTTTTCCTATCATTTAATTTTTATCAACTTTTTTACCGATTTTAAAGACAAAATTCATTATTACTTTTCTGGGAAATCTAAGCAATGAATTACTTGACATATGATTTGGTAATACAATTTTTTTTCCGTTCCACAAATTTATTATATCTATGCGATTCAAAGCCCTTTCAATAAATAAATAAATATTTTTTGTTTGTTTGCGAATGTCTTTTGGCAACACTTTTATGTTCAGTAAATTAAAAGAGAAATAAAGCGAAAAATTTAATGATTAGAAGTATCGACCGATTTGTCTATTGGTATGAGAGGAAAATCTATTTGATTCCAGGCAATAATTTTAGGCAATCCAGGCAAAAATATGCTCTTAATTAGTTGGCAATATATCATATTTATGGATAGTGTGCTCTATGTGTCAAACTTTAGTCGAAAAGTTTAATAAATTATTGGCTCAGAGGCTAACATTATTACCATAATTGTGAAAATTATTTTTTTCTTCGCTGTGTTTATAATTATTGTCAAATTGTATTTTATTTTCATTAAAAGTATTCTTCACTTCACTCCAAGAGCACACAGGCTCTGACCCAACCAATTATATACTGGAGTTTGTGATAAATAATGCTTTTGTTTCGTAATAATTATAATATCGGTCTGAAAATGATGTTAAAGTTTTTGCTCAGTCTTTGTCTTACATTTTCATTAAAATAAAGTAATAAACCAAATGTTTAGCATTAATACAATGAGTGAACTAATGAAGAGAACGTAGAGATTACAAAATGAGCATGGCTACTTGCTAGGCTACTTTGTTAGGCTAATCAAAAGGCGATTCTATTGTTATAGCACCTGATCGTTGAGAAGTTGGGGAAACATATTATTCACTCGAAAAATGAATTACGAGATGAGAATATTTCCTTCTTTTTGTTGTTTGTGTTCGTTATGAACAGCAAAGTGTCAGAAAAAATATGATTTATCATCAAATGAATTATGAATTAATTATACATTTTTTACTCATTGTATTAGATTATAATGTGATATATGACATAACGTGTAGCACTACCTCATTATGGGTTGACATTGAATTTTTTTCTCTCTCTCTTTGGTAGCAAAATAACGAAATAACAGCCACTACTGTATGATATGATGTCTAATGTATGCTATCATTTAAAGAACAATAATTTTCTTCATTGTGTCAGTGATTTAATTTAGTCAATGCATGACTTGAGAGGCCTTCCACTCAATCGCGAGACAAGTTGTGAGAGAATATTGTGAATACAAAAAGAGAAAAATATGCGAATAAAGTGTGAAAATTATAACTCAAGTAAAAGTCAAGAAACAAATTGATATGAATTTCATGTCAAACACTTTTTCATGAAATTCTTGGAAAAATGCAGAACTGAATCACGAAAAATGTCATATTTTTCTTATTATTAATGAAGTGATAGTTTACTCTCTGACTGTTCTCTGGCTGTTGTGAGAGTGGGTATGAGTCCCATAATTCTCTCAATATGTCTCTCAATAGATCACTATTTTAGATGAGAAGGTGCTGTAATTCATTGGAATATCAGTGAGCGGGCACTGTATGAGCACTTGTCTCACACATACCAGAATTGGAGAGACTCAGGTGCGGGTCCCCATTGGGTCCTCATCTCTATCAATAATTCTCTGCAATAAAACTGTGCAATAGATTCTAGTTTTAGCCGAAATCAGAGTCAGAGCATTACGTGATATGAATTATCCGTTCGTTTAGTGTGTTTTAAATGAGTAGGCAGTGGCACAACACCGGCACACATTGCACCTGAGCACTGGGCACAGCCAGAGATCAATACTGTGTGTGCGAGCATTTGGTTTGGAGAGTAGACCACATTTTTTTCTCAACTACTGTTGGGATAACTCAAAAAACGATAATACAGTTTATTATTCGCTCTCTTTCTCTCTTTTGCACTAAATTATGGTTAGAAACGATGGGAAACAAGTGGTATCTGTGCGTTAACTGAAGTAGTAGTTGAGCTGACTGTTAATAATCCAAAATATATTATATATAAGTAATTAATCATTGGGCTATCGTTGGGCTTCATGTGAAATCACGACTTCTTAAGCGCACACATACTCAACAGCACAGGCCTAGTCTTGGGCTCACTATGAGACTAAAGAGCAATACAAGTGCCGGTGAAAACCTGTTCCATTACTTATTACTTTTCCCTAATTTTCTATTCAATGAGAATATACTCAAACTAAACCATAATACCATCGCTTCTGTTCTCAAATGTTTATATCCATTTAAATGTGATTTTTTAGTTAAGGGATGAGAGAGAGAGAGAGAGAGAGAGAGAGAGAGAGAGAGAGAGATTCAGGAGCAAAGAGTCAAGTGTTTTGATTGATAGTAAAGTTTTTTTTCGAAGAGAAATGAGTTTTCATTAGTTATGAGAAATTCTTGCGAACATATATTCATATAATGTATGCAATATTTTCAGCAATCATTCGCTTTTGCTTTTCTAGAGATTTCTTATCGCAATTCTGTTGACATAAACAGAATTTGACAGAAAATTGGAGAATATTTTGAATGTGATATCAGTAAAGATCTTGTGATAACTTACATCATTGTCATCGAGCAAACTGTAGACTTCGAGTCTGTCCAATCTGATAGTGCCCTGGAATGGCAAGAAGCAGGTGCCTTTCCTAATATTTTGATTGCTCCAGACACAAACACCCATCTCATAGATGCGGGCGGACTTGTCTTTGATCTTCTTGAAGCCGTTGCGTATGGGACTGGACAGGCCATTCTCACGGGGCCTCAACACTAAACTGAATTCTGGTGGTATTAAAACACAGGTTTCCATATTTAAAGAGTTGTGCAAAAACTTTTTGCAACCAAAAAACAAGAACTAAAAAGTTTTATCACAACTTTTTTTCGTAGTGTTAACTGTTTTTTCAACTTATTTGAAGGCAAAACAATCGGTGAAAATGTGTATCACTTTATCGATAAGTCTGAAGACATATTCACTTTTGAGTTCAGTTCAAAACTGTTTGCCTTTCCGTCACAACTATTCGAGTCAAAGCATCTTTTTCTTAGCGCTCCCCTCGATCTCTGATTGGCAGTCGTCATAGGCATTGGACGCGGAAGGCAGTCCACCTCTGCTCCAAACACTCCTGATTGCGGTGGGATTATATGGTATGCGCTCTCAAAACAGGCTTTACGTAGAGATTGCTCTTTACTTCTATTGCCTTACAAAGCCTTATATCAGACTTTATTCTGTATTATATTCTGTATTAACAATCAATTGATTGCAATATAAAAAGAGAAGAGAATTATTAATCGATCGGTTTGTCGATGGGTTTGACTCTCAATTTGATTGTCTCAATGTATGGATCGCTTCAATGGTTAGATAGGTTTTGCTGTTCCCGTGTCTCCGATAATATGCAAATCACTATTAATTTTGGGAAATAATAAATAAATTCCGAAAATCATTCTTTTGGGACATCACATGCTCTCACTCTGGGACTGTTCTGGGACTGGCACTGGCTCTCTCATCCCCAAGGTATCTTTTTAGATTCAGAATAATTGTACGTGCTCAATATATAACCTGCGTTAATAACACTGTTGATGCCTACGATGTACGTGCAAAGTGCAGGTGATTTTACAAACCAGAAGTCCTTTTAATTTAAATGCATTTTGATATATACTGGACGACTGCTTTCTGATGATATGCTGAGCGCTCGGCTTCAGAGACAGTGAAGAACTTTTGGGTCATATGCGGACACTGGGAGGCGAACCAACAGTATATTTAGTAATAATTATTTTTGGAGAGAGTACTGTAATTTATATTCAGGTAAAGTTATTTATATAATAAATTGTTATATGCCTTGTGTTGAATGAATGCCTGTCCCATCAATAGTGAGAGAGTGTGAGCACACGAATGCCAGTGCGAGCGCCAAATGCAAGGATTATTATCTGCAGTCAATTCTAGGCTTTGTTCTATCATTTGGAGGTTTTTTATGTCGAGTGCTGTGTCTCGAAGTCAGAGCCCCAGGTGTTTGGTCTTTCCATCTGATCTGACAGACCTCCGAATGACTGTATCACTGGTTGAGTGTCTCTCCCTTTTCTCAGCTGCCATTCAATTGCAATCCATTTGTTGGTTGGCTTCGGACACTAATATCAGTGATAGCCTTGTGCTCGAGGACTGACTGTAGGATTGACTTACCAGTGCTCGAACACAAGTGCAATCTGGAAATTGTAAAAAAGTGATACAGTAGTCCCAAAATTGGCACATCAGTGGTATGGCAAACAATGCTACCAGTGCTCCACCACTGGCCCACCAGTCCTCCACCACTGGCCCACCAGTCCTCCACGCAATACATCTATTTGTTCTGCACTCTTCTCATTCATACTCTAGTCGTCCAATTGATTGCCTCTTATTCTACACTATTTTCTCCGATATTTTCAGAGCTTAACAAAAAAACATACGTTTCGTACAAAACAATAGACAATATATTTTGAAAAATAGTCAAAAATAATAATGAATTAAAAGAGCAGAACAACAGACATAACACATATTTTTGAACCGAAAAGCATTTCACTTATTAGTTGTGTTTTTTTTTCAAGAGCTCTGCCTTATAATGGTTTGTAAGGTTTGCCTCCTTTTATATTACAATAAATGTTTCATTTTCTCATTTAATCATTTTTTGCTCCTAAACTCTGACTGACATATGGCTTATGGCTCACAGTTATGATGTGTTTTGTGTTGTGTGGATGTGTTGTTGCGTTTTTCATAGGCCTGACTGATGGTTGAATGTGATGGATGAAACTTATTGAAATTTCATGGATCACATAGAATGAAGTGCACGCGTAGTACACAATACACACACACAGACTGACTCTGGAATTACTTATATTGGATGCAGAGTTGGTTGAGTGCCCTTAAGTCAAGTGAAAGCACGGCTTCAGACTCTTAGATAACAGAATTGTTTGGCCAATGAATGCACGACTCACTGATCACTACTCTTATTGTTACTCAACATATAAAGTAATGAATAAGAATAATGAGAAGAATAGATGTGAACCGCTTCAGACCTCATCCCAACACATCTACAACGTTGGCGACCCATTCCCTCAAGCATTTGGCGCAACCAAACAAAACATATCGCATCCCATCTCTCAAACTATTTTTCCACAACAAATAAATTGGAAAAAAATAGATAAAGAAATGCTTTCATTGATTGTAATATTGATTGTTATTTTGTTTTTCGTTTTCAAAATCAAATTCCGATGTCCTCCCAATCGGACCGACAGTCAGACAAACATTTATAATGAGTGTCACAAATGGCAGTACCATTGAAGAAGTCCTTTGATTTTTACCTTTACTTTTAAAAACCAAAATATTTCTTTAATGGCAATTAGAGGGAAAGGTATTGCTTTTTGGGGCTCTCATCTCATCCCAAGAACTTGAGTCAAACTTTTTAATAATTTTTGTTTCTTTGGTCAGATTTGTGCACAAAAGAAGTGGAGATGACTTCTGCCTATCATTCAATTTTATGAAAACTGGTTTTTAGTCTCATATATGAAGAGCACAAAAAAGTAAAGTCTAAGTGAAGTAGCCGTTCATCCACTGAATTATGGTTTTTGAAGTGCATTACAGTATTATTATTTTGATCGCACACAACAACTCACAACACATTAGCCGATGAATAAATGGATTCTTGAGATGATATTCTTCCACAATAAGAGACTACCTTTTATTACAGCCCCAGTGCTTATCATTACTTACCGTTTCTTTTATTATTCTTTTGAAAATCTCTCTCTCTCTCTCTCTCTCTCTCTCTCTCTCTCTCTCTCTCCTCCCTTTCTGGCCATCACTCAATTCAATTCATTCATTCAATTCTATTATATTTAATAATAATTTATATTTTATGAAGAATTTGGTCCATAAATAGATAATATTCAGTAAATCGCTTCACATTAAGTGCTCATAATTTCAGTTAAACCGATAGAAGAATAGTCTCTAAAATTGGCCTATTTTTGAGTGAGTGACTAAAAAACGATTTTAATACTTTTTTCATGTCTATTCAATGTGTGTTTCCTTTCTATTCTGATCGCATGTCTTATTATTGTTGGTCATTAACATTAGGATTGCTTTTTGTAAAATAGATTTATTTTTTTAGTGCCCTTTAAATGAATTTTAACCAAAAAGTTATGTTTTGTTGATAGCATCCGATCGCCCGATGGGTCCGACGGGTCTGTTGTGTCGAATCCCATTGCGTGCGAAGTCGTCATCATTTTGCCAGAGATGCCAACCATTTATGCCGTCCTCTTATCGTTCAAAATAATTAGCATTTCTTTTCTGCTCTGCTCTTAGCACAGGGTCTGCACTCAACTGCATTACCCACTCGTCCAACAGATTTACGAATAAAATCTTTTTATTCAAAGTTTTTCTGATTTAATATTTTTTTTCATAAATCGATATAATCTGTGAATAATCTCATTAAGACTTTTCGCGCCATTTATTCGATGGTTCTTTGTCTGGAAAAAAGGTCCGACAGACAGAGTCTTTACCTTCTGTTCTGGCCTTAAATTAATCGATCGCTTATTGAATGAGTTTTTCATTCTTATCTCATGACTGGACAGACATCTGAGCGAAACTAAAGAGAAAAATAAGTAAAAATAATTTGCAATTAAATTGAGGCCATAGCGAGTGGTGGGAAACAGGAAGGAAATTCTTGGAGGGCCAGTGCTTTATGCCCAGACATATGACAGTCAAGAGATATAGAGAGAGAAAGAGCACTGATATTGAGACACTGCTATCACAGGTATCTATGTTTTTAAATGGGCTGAAGTGGTGTTTGCAGTCCTCAAACTGCTTCTGAATGAAAGGCACGTCTATCTAAAGTAAAAGTTATAATGAGTCTCATCTCATATACCTGTGCGGCAATATATTTGTTGTTTCAATTTGGGCTCAATTTTGTCTGCAATCTATGGATTTGAACGCAATCTCACAGCAGGTATGCCTTCATTTCAATCGCTGCCAATCTTTAGTGTTCATCACATTTAACGTTATGTAAAAACTTATCGTTGACTCCGAAGTAAAGCCCATTATAAACGACTTCCTTCAGCCAATCGGTGCACTATTTATAGAGCTTATATCACATCTACCTGTGCTCTGCATTTGAATGAATTGGTTGGAAGTGTGGGAAATCAGTTCTGAAACAGATATGTATTGAGTGAAAGAGAATAATAATAATAACGAGTAAAATAAAAAGGGGAACGGATAGCAAAGAGATACCAAAAGGGAAGACCATTAAAAGATTGGATGCATTTGAGAGACAAACCGATTCTTCAGGGGTTCAGATATTTTGTTAATTTAGTCTAATGTTATGGCATGCGATTCGTGACTATCATAGTAGAACCCGCACGACCTCTATATGAGGCCTGTGATGACTACCACAGTTTGCATGTGTGGTAATACTCCACAAGAGCATAGGTTATGCTGTGCCTGCGCTGGCCTTATGATCCCTTAGCGATCGCTACCAATTCTGCCACCAAAAGAGCTCCACTAATATCAATACAAAGACACCTAACCTTTAGACTTGTTCTCAACCAAACATTAATAACAATTTTAAATAGAATGAAAACCTCTGGAGTTGTGCTGAGGAGGGGGTTCACAAACTCGAACCCATTTGCGCTTCACTTTTGTTTGAGAATAAGATCTGCAGAATAAGTGTTCCTCTGTTTGTAAACAAACGACTGCACACAAGAAAAATGTTTGCCCAGAAAAAAAAATTTGTTGCATGTCAATTGTGCATTGCCTTGGTAATCCCTTGGCAAAAGAGCAAATCATGAGCTACCGATTGTGCACAACCTGTCTTCAAAAGGAATTCTAATTTGATGTTATGTTATGGTGTGGCAGAAGATCATTATTGATCTGAAGGAAACAGGTATGCAAAGAGGGTTAGGATGGGAGACACCATCAAAAGATCAAATAGTAATCAACACATGCCTGCCATCAGTCGAATACTGGATTCGATCGATATTTCAAAAATAATAATAATATTTTGGAGAATATTATTATATAAAAAATTGGAGAATAAATTCAGTGAAGAAAATGTTGACTTCAACTGGTTTTGGCTTAAAGTAATAAAAACTCTATTTTGACGCTTAAAAGATATGATTGGAATCGCTTTTCATACAATTCTTATCATTATTACTGTATTTTCTATTTTTTGTCGATAAGACAACTTTTTTTTATATCAAACTTTTTCTCTAGACATCAGTTATTCTCAGATTTTGAACCATATCTTGTGATTCGCATAATTCCGATCAAAATTTGAGAAAAAACTTCTTCAGTAAAAAAAAACAATTTATTTTTGTTTTGAGTAATAAAAATCAAAATAGAAAAAAGTCTTCGCGAAAGTCATACAGACTTTTGTTTGTTTTCATTTAAATACAGACAAAATATTTGGTTTTCAAAACGAATATTAATTAAATTAAATTCACATACAATTCAGTATATCTACGAAACCAATAAATTATTTCGACATTAAATATGACATAAATTTTAAACTCACTTAATGTGTGAAATAAAATCAAAAAATAAATAAAAATTTAATTTAATGAAGAATTAAAATGTAAAGCATTTTATATCGACTTTATTTCGATTCATGTCTTAGACATCAGTTAAGGCATCAGAAAAACAAAAATACTTTTTCTTCAAATTATTAATTCGTATCGAAGAGTCCAAAAAAGAGGTTTAATTTTGAGAGAGAGAGAGAGAGAGAGAGAGAGAGAGAGAGATTCTTGTCTAAACTTTTTAAGGCTTGTCATAAAAATACCTGAAAATTGCAACAAATAATCGAGTAATCACTTCAAGCGATTATTGAATTGAAACAATTATTTTTAAAAATAAAATGAAAGCCTACAAAACATAACAGGGATGGTCACTACCGCACAGATAGTGATCTAACCCATTAAAATTATGAGTTCATTGGGAATCATCGGTTCAATGGTTGTTGAAGAGGAAGATCACACGAAGTAATCCCTTTTATGCAATTTTAAAGTCTGTTCATCCCTGAAGTGATACACAAAAAAAGTTGAATATAATTCAAATAACAAATATAATGGTTTGTAATAATGAATAGCTTTGAATGAGAAAAAAAAGAAATCTCTGCAAACATTACTACAATTATTGTTGATTTGGCATAACTTATATCTAATCTCAAATAAATTTATTCGTTTCAGTAATAGTTCCCAAAATGTTTGGACACAAACTACTTCTGGCTTCTGATTAGAAGCAAATGATTTTTGATTTTAGTTATTATTATTTTGATTTGAGATTTCAGTTGCGATAATGTACTCAAAATTGAAAATAACGTTTCGTAAGAAAACAACGATTTTATTCATAAGATTTTCTTTTATGATAACGCGTTAATAATTATGAAACTTTTTTTATTCATAATATTTGAGAAAATATTTCATCTTGTAAATTCTAATTTCAAAAAAACTGATTAAAATAATTTTTCTCAATAGAAAATCAATAACAAAACCGAAAGACTTAACCAAATTTTTATTCACATTTTCTTCGTTTTTGAGGAATACTTCTGAAACTCATTCCAGAAGTTATTTATTCAGATTTAAAGTTCACACAAATATATAGATCCGAATAAAAAATATATTTGTTTTTACTTAATTCACAAACATTTTTCTCCTTGATATTTACTGTACACTTAATAAATAAATTTTAATATTTTAATAAATGAATTATTAAGAGATAATAAATTTTCTTAACTCCAAGTGTTTGATAGAGTAATGCAAAAGAAAAACAAAAATGTTTTTTCACTTAATGTTCAGAAGTTTTTTCAAAAATATTTTTCTTAGAGTTTATACCTTTTTTTCTCGTAATATATAAACTTTTTTTGCTTTGATTTCTTGAATTTGAATTCTCCAAGAGTTCAATCA
This sequence comes from Tectocepheus velatus, assembly GCA_034700625.1. NCBI lineage: Eukaryota > Metazoa > Arthropoda > Arachnida > Sarcoptiformes > Tectocepheidae > Tectocepheus > Tectocepheus velatus. The sequence goes on from JAQIXV010000106.1 coordinate 88,055, forward strand.
AAAGGTGAAGCAATTTATATATGCATTTTCAAGTCATCCCAATATAGAAATCAATGATATGTTTGAATTTGTTTAATGCAAAAACATTTCATTTATTATGACTTCTCTACGAATTTGTTAAAATAAAAATGCGATTAAAATAACTTTTTTTGAGCTAAAAATTTATAAAATATTTTATTTTTTCTCTAAAATTGATTGAATTACTATTCGGGAGGAATTTGATTGAAAAAATAGTGTCAGAAATCATCGATTCATTCATAAGAATTGAGTTGATCTCTAATTTCATATGAATATAGCATTTGTATGAAAATACCAGAACTTTTCTCAATTCATGTCTAATCTCAAACATATCCCCCAAACCCTCACCCAATCATATCTCGCCAAATAGTTTTCAAATCCATCGAAATTAATGTCATTTCCAACGAAAAGTTCAATCAAATTAAATGCACGAAAAGTATTGCCTTCCCGTCCCTTCCCTTCGCATGAAATACTGGTTTACATTCAAGTTATTAAAAATCAATAAATTAGTTATTTTTCAATTTTGCCGAAAATTTTTTAAGAAATTCCAATAAAACAAAAATATTTTGATCTCATCTGAAGTCAAATCGGATACAAGTTTTTTATGCTGTGCTCTACACTACTCTACGCTATCTTCTATAGACTCTCTTTTTTCACAACTAATTAAAATTGGTTTAGATTTTAGTCTAAAACCGGGTTTTACTTCATTTAAAATGGATTTCAATGCAATCCCTTATTTGAGTGAATATTCAGAAATGTCTTCAGAAAAAACATCAAATACTGATCCCATTTGATTGACACCCGATTCTCATTGACTTAATTGAATGAATTGAGAGCTTCTGAAAAGTTTTTTGAACTCATCCTTCAATCAAATCAATAGATGTCTCTCAAATATAATCATATTATTCACCAAATAATGTCATTAACGCCATCTCACGGATTAAACTTCACTATAAAACCACTTATAGACAAAAGACATTTGTTTTGAGTGAAAACTATTCACAAAATTATTATAAGTTTTAAACGATTTCTGGAAAACTCGAGTCATGTCTTCAGCTGACGATTAGAAGTAAACAATACGTAAGACTTTTCGCCATTTTATTCGTTAATAATAAACACTATTTCATCAGATTTTGGGATCAAATAAAATAAGAAAATCTTCGTTTAATTGTCGTCTCAATTGATTTCAAATTAATTTGTTTTATCAAAAAAGTGTTAATACATTGAAAAGTAAGTCATTTATCGATTAAATTGAGGTTTAATTTGAGTTTTAAAAATGATTTCATTGTTTTTTGGGTAAAAATTTTGATTCATTTTAATTGTGTTTTGTCTGAAAGTAATGCCACGAAGAGGTCGTTCGCCCTCTCCTTCACGATCGATGAGGTCATCCCCGCCTCCGATGAGGTCATCGCCGCCGCCGATGCGGACCCAACAGAGGGCTCCCGCGCCTCAACAGAGAGCTCCGGCACCCGTCGCTCAACAACCGTCAGCAGTCGGTGCGCCCGCAGCTCAAGGCCCGGGACTTATGGGTCAAATGATGGCCACCGCTGGAGGTGTTGCCATCGGGTCAGCCGTTGGACACACCATCGGACACGCGCTTACCGGTGGTGGTGGCGGTGGAGATGATCAACAGGTGACGCAACAATCGCCCCAACAGTACGAACAGCAGCCGATGTCCGAACCGATGGGTTCTTCAAATGCGTGTTCTTTCGAACTGAAACAGTTCCTCGACTGCAGTCAAAGCTATGACTTAAGCCTTTGCGAGGGTTTCAACGAAGCTCTCAAACAGTGCCGACAAAGCAATCCCTCCGTTCGGCTCTGAGTCATGTCTTGGGTTATGGTATTCTTCTGAAGCAATACTTTTCTCTTAATTTTTTAGTCAAATATTTTTTGAAATTAAATTAAAAACTTCTTTTGATTAGAATTTAGTTATAAATTACTTATGATTTTCAACAAAAATGTTTAAATTGTTTGAAACATTTTTTTTGCCAATAATTAGTCGATTATTAAGTAATTTATATTCCAATGTATTAATGACTTTCGATAATAATTAGACGAATATATAATAAATTGTTTTCTCGTTAATTGAGTTCCCATTCTTTTGATGGAAATATTTTGTTAAAAAACTATTTTTTTCTCAAACTTTTTGTGAACTAATTTCCAAAATCTATTGATTCCAAAACAAAAATCGATTTATTTATTACTAATATTATTATTATTATTACTTTTAGTGATTAGAAGTTGTTTTTTGATTAATACTTATATTTATTGTTTATTATGGACTCAAATCATTAGTTAATTAGATTTTTTTGCCAAACGTATAAAATGACGGTTTGATTGATTGATTTTAATTGATTCGGAGATTAATCGATCAAAAAGAGTAAACTCTGTTTTAAAGCCCATTAATATCTACCCAAAAGTTTATCGTTAGGAACACAACCGACACAACCGTATTGTTTCGCATTTCAATATCTCTTTGATCTCTAATTAGAGTATTTTTGGATTGGATTTTACGCTCGACTTGCGATTCAAATCCCATTCTCTTATCTAATTTGATCTCCTATTAGACTGAAGCCATTCCCCTCGATGTTAGGCAATACGGTATTTAGAAGTGATAGTGGGCTCAGAATTAATTGATTGCTAACAATACCAGTCGTGATATCTGTTCCCCAACTAATGATTCAGAAAAAATAGTTAATCAATAGTTTTCTGATACGAGTCTTAATCTAAAAATATTTTTTGAATGAAAAAACTTTTCGCCCTTTGGTTTGAATGTTGAAATCATTTGAAAAAAATTGATTAATATTTTGTTTGAAGTTTAAAAACGATTTGAAACTTAAATTGAGTCGAATTTTTGGGATAAACTGTTTTTACTCTTAATTTGTTTATTGGTTATTAAAATTATACTCAAATTTATTCGGATTAATAATAATCTTTTGAATTCAATCCAAACATAACTCATATTTAATTACTTTTAATTAAGTTTTAAAGTTTTAATAAGAGTTTTCAATAATTAACTAATGATTAAAAGTAATAAATTAATTATCAGATTCTGTTCAAAAATCCGCAGAAAAACTAATTTTCATTTATGTGTCAAAAGTAACAAAAAGTCTTAATTTAATAATAATTAAAAAGTTTTCTTCCAATCAATATCTTAACAGTGGATTCAAAATCTGGTTTTCCTCTGAAGATATTTCTTCTGATTATTTATTTAATGATAACTCGATTTTGTTTTCGAGCGACGAATACTTTTGACTAAATCATCAGTTTTTTAATCATTACTTATTTCAATTGAAATTCAATTTTTGTGAATAAATTGGAATTTTTTTTCGTCTCTCGAAAGAAAAAAATCTCAAAATTTTTATTAGAATTTAATTAAATGTTCAAAAAAATTATTTTAATGGACGGATAGAAAACTTTTTTTTTCATTCCTCAGTCCTTATGATATACTTCTCAAAAGTAAAGCAAATTCTGATTGATATGACTCCGGGTAATGAAGAGGTTAATAATTAACCCATTTTTATCTCAATCACAACGGCTTTGATTTTGTGAAGAGAAGAGAAACAAATTTTCTTGTGATTAATCGATCAGAAAAACGGGTTCTCATATCAAGTATTGATTATCAATGAATTTATCACAGAATCGGTTGTGAGTCGAAAAGTATTTACATTTTGATCAATACTTCAATTGATTTCAGATCAAAATTAATCGATTTTTTTGTTCTTTTGGTTCAAATGTTTTCCAATTATATTCAATATTTTTCAGTTCATTTTTTTCCAACCTTTTCTTCGACTCAATTGATTTGAAGATTACATTTTTAAATCAATTCATAGTTTTTGAGATAATTTTTATGCCATAACTTCTGACAAATAAAAAATTCAAATCCGATTAACTTATATGTTGTCCGAGAAATTCATAAAACAAAACGATCCCTCATATAAATCATCATTTTTGAGGAAAACATCTTATTTTTCAATTTAAAAATTCATCCAAAATAGTAAGACTCAGGTATTAAAAGAAGTTTTACTTAAAACTAAATTAAAAATAACTGCTTTTGGTTTTGAATTTTTACTTATTTATCTACTTTACTAAACTTCGGACCAAATTCTGAATTTAATTATTCTCTTCTTTTTTTCCATAACTTTTCTGTCGAATGTCTTAAGGAAACAATTTTTTCATTGAATTAAACGATGAATAAATCAATTGATAGTTCAATAAAACAACTAAATTGTGTCGTATTTTATCGTATATTAAAACTAAATGCCATAACAAAAATCGGGTCAAGTTTTTGCCAAAACAATAATCACTGAAATATTTTGTATTTAATAAAACATTAAAAATCATTAAACAAATTATTAATTTAGATAAGAATTTATGGAATTTTTAATATATCTCTCGAAAGGATTTTTAATCAATTTTATGATTTAATTGATTCAAAATCAGTTGAAATGTATATTTTGTTTTGAATTAATCCTTTTAAAGCCCAAAACCATTGAATTTGTGATTATAATTAATTTTGTTATTCCAATGTTTGCAACGATTCCCTGAATTCAGACATTTAGTAATTTTGTGTGGAGAGGACCACCATTTTCAACATGACCAAGATCATACTTACAAAACTGGTAAAATGAAAGACACAATGGAATGTCTCTTCACAATTTTCGAACAGAAGTCTTCGAGAATGATCAAGTTCACATTTAAATGTAATCAAATATCTTTTCCTTCAGATTTCTAGAGACCAATAAATTTGAAAATCATTGAAATAAAAGATTACTTTTAAATGAAATTTTCTTTAAATGTATATAAAATAAAATTATTGCTAAAATATTCGTGAATTTAATGAAATGATTGTCTTTTATGAGTTGAAAAACTTTGAAAATTAAATTAAGTTTTGATTATCTGACGTATAGTCTGAATGAAAGTACAGCTGATCTCAATGTAAATAAATTGTGTAATGCTTTCAATGATTTGTTTTGAAATTATTTTGAAAAGATGTCAGAATTTATTACAAGACTCGATTCAAATACAAGTTATGAATATTTTTATAATCAATTTTTAGTCAAAAACAAAGTTTGCATTTTTGATCAAAATCTGACACAACTCTGGAGGAGTCGTAAGGAATGGGTGACAGCGGACGGTAAACCAGATTTTGATTATTTGAATCAATCATTTGGTAAACAATCAGTCATTTAATTGATTTTTGTATTAAACTAAAAGTCTGTCATTTGTTTCAAATTAAAGGCAAATCATTGGTTCCGGTCTCTGATTGTAATACAAAATACTATAATTCAAACCCAAAAGAAGAGATGCTTTTCAGTCAATTCATAGATTACTGGAAAAGTGTTATTAATATTGATTACAATTATTCAAAACACGATATGAAAGTCCTTTACCTAAAGGACTGGCATTTTGTCCAACAATTCCCGGAATACAAGGCTTACGAAACTCCCATATATTTTGAGTCCGATTGGATTAATGAGTATTTCACTGAAAACAATCACTTAAGAGATGACTACAGATTCGTATATATGGGACCCAAACAGAGCTGGTATTCAGTCATTTGTTTTAAACAATTAATTAAATAAATCTTTAATTAGGACTCCATTACATACAGACGTCTTCGGGTCATTCAGTTGGTCCGCAAACATATGCGGCGCTAAGAAGTGGCTGATTATACCCCCGGGAAATGAGGACAGACTTAAAGCTCTCAATAATAACCAAATGCCACATAATTTCTACGAAATACCAGACTTTGAGACAAAATTAAAAGAATTGAATGGCTTTGAAGTGATTCAAAAGAGCGGAGAAATAATATACATTCCGAGCGGTTATATACATCTGGTTATCAATACTGAAGACACCATTTCATTGAACCACAACTGGTTTAACGCCACAAACATTCAAACGATTTTCAAAAATTGTTTTAAGTCTTTGACTGAAGTCGAGAACGAATTATCGGATTTGAAGTCAATTATTGATTTGAATGAATGGCGGAATGAATGCCAAAAATTACTTAAAATACATTTTGGACTAAATTTAAATGATTTGATCCAATGTTTAGCTTTAATTTCTAATAGAATTAGTTATGAACTGAAAAATAATTTAAAATCAAATGAATTTGCATTTCGAGTGATATCTGATAGAAATTGTTTATTAAAACTTTTAGATTACATCAAAACAAACAAATTATTGTATTTTTGTAATGAATTGAAATTAATTGAAAGTAATATTTCAGAATTAAAGCATTAAAAGTATGAAAGGTTTACTTTAAATCAATTTCTCTGATTTTTCTGCAATTTTTTCTGATCATGACTTCAATGATAGGACGCATCGATTTGTTGACAACATTTAATTTGATTGATTCTAGTCTTGAGAGTCGGCTCAGGATATGTGCCGTCCATTCACTGCATTTGATTATGCTTTTGAACTCTAGGTATCGAAGATTAGGTAAAATGATTTCAATTGCGGTTAAAATTGTGTCTTCAAATCGGAAGTTTGAACTAAAATTGAGAATCAAATGAGTTAAACATTTGAGACCATTGAATGACTTCAATGAAAACAATTTAATTGTGTCATAGTTTATGTCTCCCGAGAAATCGATACACAATTGAAGTCTTTCCAAATGTTTGAATCGTATGAATGGATCCAATATTCCATAAATTTCTTGGAAATCAGATTCAATCCCAAAGTAATGACAGTTAATACTCTTGAGGTTAGAGTTATATGAAATCTCTTCGAAGCGATTATTTATTAGCTCTCGACTGTTGTCGGTATAGACTTCAATATCCAAATGAATTAAATTCTTTAGTTTTGGTAATCCATTGAACAGAATATTGATATCATTTGATTCCATTAAATACGAAATTTTCAGATATTTAAGACGTTTCAATTGAGTGACAAATGTCTCAAAATTATCACTCAAGTAATTACCGAATACTAGCACTACTTTCTCTAAATTATTGAGAGGAAAGTCATACAAATCCCAACAATCAAAGTAAGGCTTTATTTTGATGTCTTTGAGGCTTTTAAATGACTCGATTCGAGACAATTGCTGTGAATCGCATCTCACGTCTAATGACATTATCTTTGAACCAAACTTTTGGCAGAATTGCTCGAAAACATCGAAATGAGGGGTTGAGTGCCAAGGGATCCCCTCTTTCGACAAAAGAGCAAAATTACATCGAATTTGAGTCAAATTGTGTAAAGAGTCGAACAATATCTTCATTATCCGATTGTATGACTCCGAAGACGTGAATTGATCACTGAATCCATCGATAAGTCGTATGACATGTGAATGCTTTCTGACAATAGACTCAAACGTATTCTTGTCTTCAATCATATCTTCTGTGACCTTCAATTCGGATGGTTTTGCGAATACAGTCCTCTGGAACTGTTTGGACACACATTCGTATTTGAATTTGTCTTTTAGTGGAAGATATTGAAGAATAACTTCAGACAAATCATCGCAAATGCGTTCACTATATGACTGTCGTATGTCTTCAGACGTCAAACAAATCTTTTGTCTCTTAATTGAAGACATATTTAAATGAAATCAAAAATTGCGGTATTTTTAGAACAAATGTTCGTTAAATGACGTGACGTCTGCACCGAAAAGATACCAAAAATAGCCCAAAATTTAATAGAATTTAATTATTCTCTTCTTTTTTTCCATAACTTTTCTGTCGTATGTCTTAAGGAAACAATTTTCCATTGAATTAAACGACGAATAAATCAATTGATAGTTCAATAAAAATAACTAAATTGTGTCGTATTTTATCGTATATTAAAACTAAATGCCATAACAAAAATCGGGTCAAGTTTTTGCCAAAAC
>JAQIXV010000107.1:0-94573 GCA_034700625.1 Tectocepheus velatus
TCTCTCTCTTTCTTTCTTTCTTTCTTTCTTTCTTTCTCTTTCTCTCTCTCTCTCCTCCTAACATGGATTTCTTAAACAAAAATAATATATATATTTTTAACTCTGAAATGAAAGCAGATTTTGATTTATTTATTTTATAACCAAAAGAAATGCGAATATTTTGTGTTGAAAGTTGTAGCGAAACAAACGTGTAATTTATGAAAATCGCTGAAAATATGAAAATAGTTTTCACTTTTTGTAAAACAAATATTTTGTAGATTTCATTGATGTTTGGATTCTCCAGAAAACCGAAACGAAATACAATTTTTCAATTCAATAGAAATATGTTTTGATTTTTTGACCTCATTTTGCGATACAGTAATGCTATGCAGTGAAGTGGCTTTCAAGTCATAAATTTAGCAACACAAATATTACCAAGATTGAATTAACATAATTCTGATGCACATGTAATCCGATTATTAGATAACTGATAAAAATTTGATTCAAAAGTTTACATTTTTATCGAATAACTAATTAAGAGTTAATTCAAATCTAAAGTTTGATATTTTCAAAGTGTTTCAAATCTCTTCTGTTTTGAACTTAAATAAAATATAAGGTTTTACTTGAAAATCAAAATCAAATGAGCAAGAAAAATTTTTGATCTCAAAGTCTATTTAAGTGAAAAATGAAATTCTCAAGATAATTTTCAACATTTTAACTCATATTTCAACGAAATAATATTATTCATTATTTAAATACATCAAATTGCAAAATGAACTTGCGCAACTTATTTTTGAAACGGAATTATCTCATATTTCTGTATTTTTCAATAAAAAGCATCTAAAGTAAAATGAGACGAATTTTCATTTGATTTTTGTACAAATTTTCTTCATTTGAAGCCTCTCTTTGAATGGCAAATAATGTTATGTTTGACACCAATCAGAGGCCCTTCAGCTCGACTCAAGTGTTTCCTTATTTCTCGTCATTTGTTTTCCACTCACGAACTGATTGCTGTGTTTTTTATTTGACTCAAAATCAAATAAATCACAATTTGATTACAAAAACTCTTACAAAACTGCTGTGAAATGAATTTCAATAAACATTTGAGTCTTTTGTTTCACTCTTTGGTAACACTTTATATTTGCGTCAATTCAGACAAATCTATCCCCAAAGCAATCGAACCATTGATTGAAACCTAATCCTCGCTTCAAAATTTGCTCGATTATTGAAAATTGATCGCAACTTAGTTATATCCCAAGAAAATCTCAGATCTAAGCAAAAAAATTATATCAAATAAAATGAAATTTTTGGTTAAACAATAGTATTTGCATTAAAACCTTAAGTTATTAATCTTTAAAACTGTTTTTTTTATTGAAATTAATGACAAAATATAGATGTGAACCCTTTTCATCTGTTTTTGCTAAGTTTAGAAAATTTTTATTTTGATTAATTATTTGTAGTTTTCATTTTTATTGCATTAATTTTCTAATTCTTATGCAATTATTTGGTAAAAAATTGGGTTTCTATCCATTAATTCATAGAAATATTTTGATTTTGAGAACAGAATAATATTTTTTTCTGAGATAACAAAATAACTTATGATGAGATTCGTTGACATTTCAGGGGTTCACACAATATATGGATATTTTGTCTCAGATTCGCAATCGTTTTGAGACCATAATCATTGAAATTAATGGCACACCATTTGTTGTCTGTCTCTCTGACTTTTCCCTCTTAGTCTGTCTCCACTGTTGTGCTGATCTATTATATAACTAATTTATACGACACCCGCTATTTGCCAATAGTTCAGCAATTTTTTCATCGCTTCAAAACAAATTAGATAAGAGTTATATAAGAATTAGTTCTCGAAATAAATCGATTGAAAATAACTCAATCTTTCAAACTATTTATTGTATGAATCAATAGAAAACTACAGTTGAAAACATGAGTTTACTATGAATTTAACCTGGTCAACTGTAAATGCAGAATCATTACCTCAAATAATCTGATTTTACGGTGAATTGGATTTGAAAACATCTGATTAAAAATCAGATTTGTCTGAAAAGTTCTAAAATATTTTTAATAAAAAAATGTTTATTAACAACATTTTAATTAATGGTTGAAAATAACCCATTGTTTTGGGAATTCTTTCTGTTTTCGAGATATAACTTTTCCAAACAGTTTTTAATTGATTTCAAGTAATTAGAGTTAAACAACACTTTTTAAAAGCAAAGTAAACAGTGATTAAAGTTTTAATGCTTTCGAAAGAATAAAAGTATTTTGTTTACAAAAGTGATGAAGAATTTCATCTTTTCATTCGTTTCCAAACGATAATCAATAAAACTATTTCTGGCTATTAATGGCTTTCTATCAAACAATTTGAGAGAAAAATCTTCTGAACAAACATTTCTTCAGAGTTTAGGTCATTTTCAAATATCAAAATAATTCTTCTCCTTATTTATTGAGATAATTGTTGTGATGATCAAGGTAGTTCAACCCCATCATTCAATTTGAAATTCTCTATTAATTTTTCCTTTTTTTGGTAATGACGTGAGGAATGGCAAGCATTCGTCTATCCCTTGGCAATGAATGAACTCATGACATAGATTTGTGGCTCAGATGGAAGTCTGGCTAAATTCAGTGCAAAAGTGATGTTTTCGTGCGAATGAATGCTTTCCAACACATTAACAGTTGGATAAGAGTTGCCAACAATTTTTAAGTGCCTTCACATACGAGTCTTCAGTAATTTATTAGTCACTGATATTTGGTTTTGTGTTTCCTCTTCTCCTTTCACTATATGTGATGTGAGCCGACTCTTCGTAATTAGAAATACATTATCCAAGTGTTAAGTCATTCATTCGGACCCAAATAGTCTGACAATACTTTAGCTCTTTATTGACTTCATGAGAGGCACAGATGTCTAATATGTGAGAATCTACTGATTCGGATGTCTTACTATTCTTAAGAAAATTCAGATCACATATTCACATATTCTAATGACTTACAAAAACATACAAAACGTTAAAAACATAATTAGACTCAAAGAAAATGTTTTGGGTTTTGGATGACATCTATTTGTTAAACGAATTAATGTACGAAAATATGACATTAGTTTCTAAAATCCCTTTTTTGAAACAATTTCATGAAGTGAATGTTTTTTATCTTGCGATCATTTATCAAAATATGATTCCAAGGTATTATTTGACCGAAAATTTATAGCCTTTTTAAAAAAAACACAAAAAGAGAAACAAAATTACGAGTTATATAACGAAGAAAAATAGCATTTCTTTTATTTTCATTTCATTAATATAAGTGTACACTAAACTGATGTTTGAAAATATGAACATTTTATATAAGAAATCATCTGAAATATCGATTAGTAAAAGACTGAATTGAATTTTAAATTTTATTTATTCATAAAATGAATTTCTTTAAGAGTTTGAAAAATAGTTGGGAATATTTAAAAGAGTAAAAAACAAGAAAAAATGTTTTGATAGAAAACTTTTCTCAAAACAAATTTTTAAGCAAATGAATGGTTTCATACAATTTTGTCTCTATTTATATGATTTATAAACTAAAGTATAGAATACTTTTCGCTTCAAATGTGTTCTCATTTTCTATTCCTATCAAATGTATGACTATTTTCTTATTTTTATTCCTTGAATTGTTCGATCATTTTTCAGCACTTAATATATGATATTTTCCTTTCTTTTGGTGCATAACATCTCAAAAATAAGATTAACTTTTATTCTCTTTTGTATTGTTTGGCTTCAATTCCTAGTTTATAGTTATTTTACTAAATTTTCCTCTCATTTTAGGTCCAGACATGGCGTGAATTGCAAACTACCGGCGCTCCTCTTCAATGATGAAGTGCATGAATGGCATTACTATTTATGGACAGCCATTCAAGTCGTTGCTCTTCTTATTGAATGTCTTGATTTCAAGAAATTTAATAAATTCCGAAGTCTTTGGACCTAAAAATAGAATACAAAGCGCAGGTATCATAACGTTATATCTTATGAACTTGATCAAATTACAATCATATAATTTATTTGCAGCTCTTCTATCAGGAATAAAACTATCCGGAAATGTAATCGAAGATAAAACTGGTATTTATTCCCATTTCTCTTACGATAAATACATAAAATAAATTTGATTTATATTTTCTTAAGTAATCTCAAAAAATATCAAACATTTTGCATATATTGATCAGAATATCAATACTCAGAGCATTAATTCGTTTCACAAAATATAGTTTTCAAGTTAAACATCAGATGAAAATTCACCAAAACTTTTATCTAATGCTCTAAAAAGAGTATTACCAAAAGAGATCGTGCAATGAATTAGCAAAAAAATTGAACAAAAAATGGTCCGTTTTTTATAAACCATAAGAAAAAAAAGTTTCCTCTTTTTTAATCGAATCTTAATTTTGAACAAATTTTGATAATCACTGAAAAATTGAGTGAAAAATAGCCGGAATACTGATCGCTGTTAAGACTAACACCTAAACCACTGAATGACAGACTCATAAAACATTCTTCGGATTTAACGTTAAGACAAAATATTTAGTTTTCATACTAATAGTCAATTGAAGTGAAAACGAATAAAAAATCCGACCATTTGTTTAATAATGAATGGATTGGCACAGAATAAGACCAAAACTAAGCCATTATTTTATAAATTACAGTAAACTAATGTTCACTCAGGCGTGTGATCCGACTCTAGGATCAAACATTGGGCTAAAATTTTGTGCCCAAAAAAGTTATATATTGTGTTTCACTTCAATAGGAATTACAATAATTTTTGAATGAAGACAATCAATAATAAATGGGACGAACAGCACAGCATTCAGAGAAAAACAACTTATCAATTAATCAATTAAGAGTTATTCTGTGCTTAGATGCAGATTCCTTATGCTTGGATACCAACCCCACAATGGCTGACAAAGTCATTGGTAAAGATATTGAGTGAATCGCATCGAAAATATCCTTCGGATGTGTTTTATAATTCCTATCCAGAGATAAATAATTCTCATTTCAATTCAATTCAAAGAATTTCGTCTTTTCGTAGCTTTTATTCAAAAAAAGACGAAAAAAGATTATATTTTTTGTTTAGTTTTTCCATTCGTTTTATATCGGATTTCATAGGAGTTGCGAAAAATAAGACATTCCTTTCATTTATATATTGGTTTTACGTATATATCCATTGATTTTTACGATTTCTGTCAAATCTTATTCACTGCAAATTGGTTTTGAATTTTTTAGATGTTTTTTATTCAATTGAAAGACGACACTCAGAAACTTGAATCTTGAATATAAATGGACTTGAGCTCAGAGCTGACCTGTGCCCAGATTTTTCGATTGTAAGAATTCAATGTCGAAATACAATTAATGCGAAAATTTGTCTTATTAGTTTAGCATGGATATTTTATTGCACATTAGCTTTGAAATACAATGTTTTCACATTTCATTTACTCGTATCCCAAAATGTGGTATAATTTCCCAATTTTTGTGACAAAATTTATGTCAGACATCACTTTCGCAACAACAATATATTTATATACAATAGTCTATATTCTTGTGTCATATATTTTGTTGTTGTTTTTTGTTAGACCCGACTTCTCAACAGTCAGACAAATAGGCAGTTAGTCTTTAAGTGCAAACACCAAGACTTCCACAAAAACTATGAAACTCTAGAATAAGAATCCTTTGACTGAAGAGCAAAAGGATGAGCGAAAAAAAGTTATTTCCTATTATTTTAATGATGTTCTGAATGTATGACAAATAACATTCTGTGACTCAGAATAAGGAATAACAAGAATATAATGAATTCGCAAAAGAAAAGGATATGAAATGAAAAACTCGACACTAAAGTGAATCACAAACTAATCCCTCATTTTATTGTCCGTATAATAAAGTTTTGACACTCTATTTCTGACATTTAGTTAATGACTTAAAAAACAGAAATTTATTTAAGCATTAAATATAAAGACATTAAACTCAAAGACCAATGAATATATGAATTACAAAAGTTTTATAACTTTTTTTGCGGAACAATAAGATATTAAACGAAAGAAACAGAAAAAAAACAAAAACTGATTCCAAAATTTTATTCACAAAGAGTTTAATAAATAGAAGAGTTTTGTTTCAAAAGAATAAGAGTTGAAAATCAAGAATATTATTAAAATATGATAAATGATGATCATTAATGAGATATATTATCGATTTATTATCATGGTAATGAATAAAACCAAATCATCTTTTGAAATTTCAGTATACCCTGAGCATAAGACGATATCTGGAGGTCGAGCTGAGCTGCCGTGTAATGTGACACTACCGACGGCCGAAGACGCCATAACTCTGATACTGTGGTATAGGGGAAACACATCTCGTACTCCAGTATATACTGTGGACTCACGGGTGGAGCAGTTGGCGAACGCAACTCACTTCAGGGGCGATGTCTTCGCCGGAAACAGAGCTTCCTTTGATGTGTCCGTACGGCCAGCTCTGCTCAAAATTGATCCGGTCTTAGAGGATGACGGCATGGAATACAGATGTCGTGTAGACTTCCGTTGGGGCCGAACAATGAACACTCATGTCTTCCTTAATGTTATCGGTAAGGGATTTGTCTCTTGTCTTCTGCTCCGAAAGGAGACACACATCAGGAGATCATTAAATCATTTTTCTAATGATCTGAAAAAAAGTTAGAAATTCTGTTCAAAAAGTGTTGTGTGAAGAGCACTCAGAATATCAATATTGTGGAGGAGCCATCCTTTGCCATGTTGAACCATTAGAAATGATTCAGCTTGCTCTTTAACTGGTCTCAGGAACTCTTCAGAATGTCTTGAATGCAGAAAACCATTTCTCATGAAATATATTAGCATTTTTCGGGGACGGCATTCGTTTTGTCCATTAGTTTAATGTTTGTCTTCCTGTGAGACTACGAAACAAACAATTGTGTTGTGACTGAACACAGAATTTATATTCTTGTTATTCGTTTTGGTTTTGTTGGTCTGCTGTCAGTATTATTGGGTCTGACATACAAATGAATCAAACTTTTAGTTCACTTATATATAACTGACAAACAAATTGATCGCAAAACTGCAGAACAAAACATCTATTCAATTATTTATGAGTTTTTCGCCAAAAGATATCGTTTTAAATGAAAAATATTTCAGATTTCAATACATTTCTGATTATTGAATAGAAGGACATAAAAGTGAATTCCGGTCTCAAATGAATTAATTCAGAAAAATCTTCTCAAAAAGTAGTTTTCAAATTGATTCCCTTGGTATTTCAACTTTTCAATTGGTTATTGAAAACTAATCTTTTTTGACCACCTCTTCAATTGAGACGAATAAGAGCTGAAAACATTTGTGTCATATCCGAGAAAAGGAGACAATTTTCTTGAGATATCTTTCCGTCAAATGGTTTGTATTTCATCAACAGAACAAATATTAGCAGAAATACTAAGAATTGGAATAAAGAATAAAATATAAGGAAAACATCAGAGAATGAGATCAAAAATAATGACAATACTATAATAATAACTCACAGAATATTTGTCAACACAATTGTGTTATGTCTACTGGTTTTGTGTCAGACATTCAATAACCAAATTCTTGATACAAAAGTCAATAGTGCAAGAGTCTATTGATTAATAGTTTGATAAGCCCAGGACTTTCAGCTTTTATTTCCTGAGATTCACAAGATTTTCACATTTGACGGATCAAAATGATGAAAGTTTTTTCAACTCTAAGAGGTTTTCAGTTATAAAATCTTTTGATTCGAACCATAACTCAACTGAAAATTTATTTTATCGTATTTTAGTCCAACATTTTCTGACATTTACTTTTTGATTGCAATGTTGTGTTGATTTATATTAAGCTCTTTGTGTGGATGCCTTCCCACCCCTACCCCATCCCTCTATAAGTGCCTCCGCGTTCGATTGTCATCAAAGACTCAAACGGCACTTCTGTAGCGAATACAGTCATTGGACCGTACAATCAGGACATGGATGTGATGCTCACTTGTCTGGCAGAAGGCGGTAAGTGTGACGATAAACACTATTTACTCAATTGTTTAGTTATCGCAACAAATATAACATTAAAAGCAGTGATAAAAACGTTTTCTAAATTCTCGGCTCTAATAATGACTTTTTTCGACTCAACTCTTGTTTTGGATTAGTTCTGAACCATTTCAACGATAAATAGTGTCCACAAAAATATACGAAAAGCACTCAAATAAAAGATGTGTTTTTATATACCCGGATATCTTATAAGTCGTAATAATAATAATTATTATTAGCTTTTCTGAAAAATTTTATTAGAGGAACAACCAAGGCCACTTCGATTTTAGATGAATATCAAAAAGACATCAAAATTTTATATTGATCCCGCACATTTAAGTGACATTTAAATAGCACCAGGAGATTTTATGCTAAACTAACTAGCTATTAACCTTACCCAATATCCGATTTAATACATCCCTTGGCTCTTGAGATGGTTTTTATGTTTATCTATTGATTTATTAGTCATTTAATGTGTTTTAACGTATTTTTCTACTGTTATTGCCGTCCCATTGATTGGATCCCAAAATCGGCGATAAACACAATAATAAACAAAACAAAAAACTATTGTTTCTGTTGGGACACCAATAGGCAGTCCACCGCCATCCCTGCACTGGTATCGCGATAATGCAATGATCGATGGCTCGTATATAATAACTGAGTCGGGTATGGCTCACAACGATTTAATAATATATAAATTGTCGGCAAATGATCTTCAAGTGATGTTCATATGTCAGGCAAACAATTTTCTTAACTACAGTCAACCGATTCGGGCCTACGTCTCGATTGACATTAATTGTAAGCAATTGTCGTTTTTATTATCTCTCAAATACTTTTAGAATCCTTTCCATTGCTTTCCATTCGATATAAAACTCAATCAATTTTATGGTCATTCGATTGCCTTCGCAATTGATTCTGTAGTTTTTGACTATGAATTCTACTTTTAGTGAGTCCACAATCCGTTAGAATAGTTTCCGAGCGAACAGTCCTCTCCGCCGGACGTAAAGTCGAAATCGTTTGCGAAACAAAAGGTATGTTTCGATTCATCTCATCCTCAACTCAACAGAAGTAGTGAATAATCTTTTTGTCATTAGGTTCTCGACCGCCGGCAGTCATCCTATGGTTCAAAAACAATAAACAATTAACACATTCCCAGTAATTGTTGTGTTTTTCTGCATATCATTCAAATCAATGAAAATGTATTTCAATTGTTTTCAAAGCAAACAAAAAAAATTAACCAAAAATCTGAATAATTATAACAAAAACATTATTTCCATTGCTTTGAATGTCAACAGAAGTAAAACATTTTATCATATTTTCCGGCAAAATATTATTCAAAATAATGTCAAAACATTTTTTTCAGTGAAAGCGTATCAACGGATGGGAACACCACTACAAGTGTACTGAATCTGATGCCGACAGTCAATGATGACAACGCCTTATTGATATGTAGAGCTCAAAATCTGCGACTATCGCATCAGTATATCGAAGACGGCTGGGAATTGCAAGTCTATTGTAAGTTAGAGGATAGAGAGAAAGAGAGAGTCAGAGCACACCATAAATGTGACAAATCATTCAGTCATTCATTTGAGGCGAAAAAGTGTCACAATTTTTTACTCTCGCCTTTACTGTTGATTATTCGCACGAGTATTACATAAAAGTCTTTATGACATTTAGATTATAAAAAATGGATTATTTCTTATATGAGATATAGTCTACCACTCAATGCCTTTTATGACGCACTGGAGATCAATAACTACTGGATATACACTTTGTTCAGTCTCTTAACAAAAATTAATCAAATCTTCGTTTTTAATGCAATTCGTGCTTAACTTACATAACATTTGTATTAAGATTTGAAAGGATAGTTATCCCTCAAATGAAAATCAATTTGATCCTTGGGTACAATCAGATCAGCGCTAAATTGAATTATCCAAATTGTGCAAGAACCACATTAGAAACTAGCCTGGCTCAACTAACTGACACTGAATAAGAGTTATATTCACATGAATTTCAATTTAAATTCGAAGCCATTAATAGTGGAAAACCTTCTTTTGTTGGTTCAGATGATCCCAAAGTGACGCTGACTATCGGCAAAAGTAGTAAATTAGTGGTACTTAGAGAGGGATCAGAAGCAGTGATGGAGTGTACAATCAAAGCAAATCCTATCGCAAGTGATATTCAATTTTTGCTCAACGGATCCATTATTGCAGATAATGAACAAAACGGTAAATAAACTATTTTTCTGATGAAATCCATTCGACAAAAACAAATTAATTACTATTTAGACGACTCTTATACTGTTCTCTTACTTTCAGGTGTTTTTATATCCAATACAACACTCACTATACGAAAGCTAAGACCAGAACACAGAGGAAAGTATAGATGCAGTGCTCAGAACCTGGAAGGACGGGGAGATAGTAATGATGTGATGCTAGACCTCAGATGTAAGGCTCAGAACTCATTGTTTCCAAAACGGATTTCCTATTTTTCTTTTCCACTTTAAAGCCATTGATTCTGATATAAGTCGAGAAAAAACTCATCAAAAATCTTAAAAATGATTCGGAACTCAAAAGTTTCAAAACTTTTTTAATTAATTTTAGAAAAACTTTTCAAAAAAGTTCTGAAAAATTAATTACTCGTTAAATTAGATTTGAGTGAATGTTATTTTGAGGTCAACCTCTTCTCTCCCAAAAGCCTCATCAGGTTTAACAAAATCCTAAAAACCTTTAAAATAATAAATAATTTTTAATTAATTGTATTTTTGTTTGTTTTGAAAGACTCCCCCATCTGTAAGAATAGTGCCATTAAGACAACTATAGCTTTGGCTCTGAACGAGACTCAGAGGTTGAGATGTATGGTCGACGCACAGCCCTCTAATGGCGTATCTTTTTACTGGACTTTCAATAACTATGAACTGAATTCAAGTCATACGACAGCCAAAGGTCTGTCCAGTGAACTGACATTTAGTGTTAAGAGCGCTCAGGACTTCGGTGTCATCTCGTGTTGGGCTAAAAACGATGTCGGACTTCAACGCTATCCCTGTCTTTTCGTCATCACAACAGCACTTCCACCCCAACCACTACAGGCCTGTCTTGTGATCAATAAGACAATGACCTCTCTGTCCATTGAGTGCTTAGCCGGGGATAGCGCCGGACTTCAGCAGACATTCTTCGCTCAAGTATTTGATGCAAACTATGGCTCAGTTCTGATTAAAAATATCAGTGTTTCGACAAATAATCCAATATTTTTTGTAAACGGGTTGTCGTCCGGCACTGAATATGCCATCAATTTGTTTGCTCTGAACTCAAAAGGAATGAGTGAACCAAAAAAGTTAATTATCTCCACTCTGTCCACAGTTAACACAAAATTAGGTATTATTTTTTCCAATGATATCTAATTATGTCTAATGATTATGATCTCAAGTTTCAGGTAATCAAGACCTGGAATACGACCCAATTCTAGCCGTAATAGTCGGTGCCTTACTATCGCTTTTCCTCATTATATTAATTGTAATAATAATCTGTAAAATCAAAGAACAAGACGAAGAAAAAGACAAAAGAGATCAACAAATACAACGAAAGTCTGTCCACAAAAACCAATCAATATTTTCTAAAAACCAATTTAACTCAAAATTATTTTCAGTTCAATTAATTTGTCGGAAATGAGTCTCCAGAACACCAGTAGTTCAGATGAGAGGCACAAAAATCCTGATGTTATTCCTTGTGGTCAGTCTTTTATGATATAGATTTGATTTTTGAGATTAAATAAAATTTTGATTAAACAGATCGACAATCGATTAGTGGATCCAAATTAGATTTATTTATAATAAACGAAATGCAAACACAATCTGCGAATACAGTCATTGAGAATGTATTACAACAGAAACCGAAATCAATTTTAGTCAACGGATACTTAGCTAACGGCGATTGCATTAATAAAATCCTTAAGGTATTATCAAACACACAAATCATAGACATTTCAAAAACAATTCTTCAAAATACAATTCAATTAAAGATGTTTTGAATGGAAATTTACATTTGGTTGAAGTTTATTCAAAAAATAAATTGAAAATATGAGAAAAAGTGCCCATGGTCGTCTTATTTTTGTAGTAAACAACAATTTATTTCTCAACAAATTCGCGAAAAGAGTTCTTCCATTTCTTAAGACTTGTTTTTGAAATCTTTATTCAAAAATAGATTTTCAATAATAAAAAAAACTTTCCATTCATTCAATTGATTTGATTTTTCAGACCGAAGGCGATCTCAGGGATCAGCTCTTGTATTACGAAAGGGACGGCATTATTGTTCATCAAACAAATCATATATTTGACGTAAATATGTTTTGATAAGAATTTTTTGTTGAATTATCTCAAAAAATAAGTACAGAATCCAATAAAATAGTTTTGTTTTCAGGACACGGATGTCACTGATGTACAGCAAACCGCTGTATGACTGCCAGACCAGAGGGAACTCCTATTGAAGAACTCCTATCTATTCTCTGATATATTTTTTATTATTCAATACATTGTTTCAAAAGTGAATAACACTTCCTATCGATTGATATCAAAAAAATATCTTTTTGTCTGACATGTAATTGAAGTGACAATTGAAGAGTTCGACAGAAAATAAGCAAAATTTAATTTTTTCTTCTCTTTCTCTCTCCTCTTCTCTCCCTTTCCTAAACTCGTTATCACATCAAATGTCGAACTATTTTATATTTCTTTTCATTGAAATCAAAAGAAGTTTTTGTAATAGAATTTTCAAAAAAAAACCTTTTTTCAAGAAATATTGAAAAATTGTTACAAAAAAAATTTATCCAAAAAAATTTCATTTGAAATAAGAGTACAAACGCATGAAAAGGAGTAAATTCATTGAAAATCTCATTTCATTTGAAAATCAAAATTATTTTTAATACAAAATTTTTTACTCATTCAGAGCCAAAAAAATCACTTTTGAAGTGCAATTCAATTATGATTTTCACATAAAATGCGATAATTTTGTTGTAAAATAATGAATGAAATTAAATGTAATAATAAAAATGACTTTGGATTTTGAAGCATAAATGAAAGTATCATGGTGAATAATTTATTCTTCATATATTAATTTTCATTAACAATGTTTTGTAATAAATTTTAATCAATTTAATTATGTATTTGAGTTTCAAAACAAACACATAATTAATGTGAAAATAGTGACAAATATCTCTTTATTTACAGGTTTTTAACAAATGACTTATTTTTTAGTTTTGTTTATGTTTTCAAAAAGTTGTTTTCAAAACACTTATCATTCAATTAGTAAACTAATTGAACTAACCATGCTATTTACCCAATTCATCTATCAATTTGTTTATTATTTTAACCACAAATCAAAAGAAGAAAATATAAAAGACATGAGAAGTGATGACAACCCAAACCAAAGTCGAGACCAAATCTAAGCCTTTCGTATATTTTGTCGGAAATGAATTAGCCTTAAGTAAAGATGAATCGAAAGGTATGTCACAAATGCCGACAATTTTTTTCATTGAATTCATTTTTCGTTTGTCTTTACATTCATTTGTTTGTCGAATGAAAACAATTTTATTAATGTTTTGAAATATTTCTCTAAAAATATCTAACTTTAATGGAAGTCGACATCTTTTGATCTTGGTCATTTGTTCAAATTCAAAATGTTAAGCCAAACCTATCCTTCCCTTGAATAATGATCAGTGAAATTGTTGCCTAAATCAGAGGAATACCATTGAATTAATGGTAAACACTTTGAATATAATATATTCTTTGAATATTCTGTGCGTTTTTGGGCCGGCATTAGTCCTAATGGCAGTCATTTGTGGACCGAAACAATCGGTTATTCAAATGTTTTGGGGAAAGGAGTCAAATGTCATAAACATTTGGCGCTCAGGTTATCATTAGTTAACATAAATTTTATGTTTATTTCACTGAATATACGGTATATTTGTTTGAATCCGATGATGAAAATCATATTCATTTGAATATTATATCGATTTATGAGTAAATCATTTATTTATTTAAATAACATTTTGGCCGTAATTCTGATCCGATTAATGATTTTCTGATTTATTATCATTTGATTTCGTGAATCAATGGATGATTTGATTTCAATATTCAAAACCTTATGAAAAGGCGTTAAAACCAAAACGAAAACAACAAAAATATTTTTATTGAAATGAATTTTACCGTAAAATGATTTCCGATTTATGTCCAATAATTTCCTCTATTTTCAACTCATCCGAACAAAAACCGTAAAAATATTTCAGTCAAATATGTGTCAAAAACTTATTCCGTTTGTTTTCATATCTATTTCTCGTTTGAAAATGTGATAAAAAGTACTCTTTTTTACGCAAAAAATATTATATTTTTATTTATAAATATTTTTCTATTTTCAATATAAATCTGTAATTCTGTGCTCTTTTGAGAGCACATCAGAGGCTGAAAAACGCACAGAGAGAGCACAGGCAGGCGTTCAATCATAAAAAGCTGCCAAAACTCTTTAAAAATATTATTAGACTCAGGAATAACATCCCAATAGACAAACGGTTTTTTCAATTCCTTTTGAGAATATCGAATACCAGCGCTTTCGAGAAGAAGACTGAACCAGAATTTCTGATTCTTA
Source organism: Tectocepheus velatus (assembly GCA_034700625.1). NCBI lineage: Eukaryota > Metazoa > Arthropoda > Arachnida > Sarcoptiformes > Tectocepheidae > Tectocepheus > Tectocepheus velatus. The sequence continues at coordinate 14,679 of JAQIXV010000107.1, forward strand.
TATAAAAATGTTTTTACTGCTATTTTTCGGTCAGAAAAGAAAAATTTTGACACAAAATATGTCAAAAATTTCACTAAAATTTTTCACTCAACTCAGACTCAGTTTTGATCAAATGTTTATCAATTCAGTGAAAAGATATTTATTTTACTGAAAAATAAGTTAATAAAGAGTTTTATCAAAGGATAAAAGGGTTTATAAGTTATAACTTTTCACTCTTTTAGATAAATATATTATTATATAAATAGATAAAAGTTTTTGATTCAAAAAGAAGAATCACAATAATCTCTACTATCATTTTGCTAACACTTAATGTGAATTATTCTTAAAACTTACATATTATCTAAATTTTCTTATAATATAACTTTTAATCTACAAATAAATTTTGATAAGCACAAACCATTCTCTCTCTCTCTCTCTCTCTCTCTCTCTCTCTCTCTCTCTCTCTCTCTCTCATTTACAGATTTAATTATCATTAGATAAAAATTGTGACGAATTTTGCGATAATTATATAAATTTCAGTAATCGTTAAGAAAGTAATCCATTTGATGGCAATTCTATTGATTATCAATTAATCGAATGGAAAACACTTAATATTATAGCCGTTTATAATGAAAACTAATCTTATTTATTGCTATCATATAATTCTGTGATTACTGACAGTAAGTCTGACTTTTGGGTCAAATTAAAGACGTTTTTAATACTTAAGTCTTTTTGGTTGAAGAGATGCAGAAGAAAAAAAAGTGTTTCTATCGTTTGCCCGTAATTTAAGTGCATATAAAACAGGGGTTAGATCTCTGAAAGCTGAGTCCAGCGCTGATAATAGCCAGTCTGGCAGTGACTGACGAAATGCCAGATTAATTCAATTCTGTGCAAAGACAGCACTTCATTAATAGTTGATTTTTCTGCTGTAAAAACATTTGTGCAGTTCTTATGGTTCTCTAACTTTATATCGCTTTTAGACAATAATTCCCTTTCGCTATAAAGACTGGAATTAGAGACCAGAGTAGAGACCAGAGTCTTCTCAATGAGTCTCCAAAAACACTGTAATTGAGTTAAACATTTCGTTTTTAGTTAAGTAAGAGAAAAGTCTTTTAGTCACGAATTTTCAGATGGATTTTAATTACAATGAACTTAATGTTAGCCAAAAGTTGACAATCGATTAGATTAGAGAACAATCAAAATAATAGACAGAAATAAAATCTAATTTACTATCGATTTGAATGAAAATTCCTATAAATTGTTGACATTAATGAGATTATTGACATTCTTTTGCAGGAATGACCAAGATCAATAGCATAAATGAATTACAGCACAAGTGTTTCGCAATACAATGTTTGACTCCATTTGAACTTTTCATGAAAAACATTGTACAACAAGAAAAATGATTTGGCAATGATCTAAGCTGGTTAAATCACTAGAATCAATCACAAGATCTATAGTGAATCTTGCTAAAATAATTATTATTTCTATCCACTTGAGCGATGATAATTTGATTGCATTTGAATAAATGAATATTCGTTTTTTATATCAAAATATCAGAATATTCTCTAATTATATTCTTTAATGAATTTTTATGAAGAATTAGATTATAATGAAATCCATTTTGACTGAAATTTTTTTCGTTAGATTTATCTAATATTTATCTAATGATTAAGTTATCAAATATTTACTCTAATTTACGACATATAAGAACAGAATGACTAAAGGGGGAGGAAATAGGTGAGGGTGAGAAAGATAGGGAGAGAGAGAGAGAAAGATAGGGAGAGAGAGAGAGAGAGAGAGAGAGAGAGAGAGAGAGAGAGAGAGAGATTTATAGGCTACAAATAATTTAAATATTTTGAATCTGATGTTCAGTATTAGTGAAAACATTAAAAATGCATTAATAGAATAGAAAACAAGACAAACAACAAAAATATTCAGTTCCTTCTCCACAGAGTCTTAAGAGTAATACCGAATGCCTTTCCTCTGATTGTATGTTGAGTTCATTTATTCATACTTCTGTTGAAAACTATTTTCGGGTCTGATATTTGTGAAACTCAATAACGAAAACATTTGGCATTAGTTTTCGTTAACACAAGAGTAGAGTTGAGTTTACACTTCAAAAAATAAATGTTTGGGTCAGAGATTGAGTGCAATTACAGCGCAAAGAGAAGTGAGAAAAAGTGAACCAAACTGTTAGGCACTAAACGCACAGATCGATAGCACAGATGGAAAGCCATACAAATTGTATGTATGGAGAAAAGGATTGCATGAATAGCAGATGAGTTTCAGATCAGTCTAAAGCATAGGACATAATGCAAGAGATGAAACATTTTTGTTATGCAATGCCTTCACTCAGTCGAAGATCGTATGGGAAAAGGCCTACAAAATGAGTCGCTGAGAGCGCAAGAGCTCTGCACAGATCTCTCTCGTGTAAAGTAGTGTCGGCATTGCTGTGGAACCGACAGCTCTCTCATTGCTCTCTTGGACTGTCTGTGCGATCGTTGAGTCGCGAATGAGAAATGATTGAATAGTTTTTATTTCGTATGACTTCCAATAGTTTTGTTGTGTAATAACTGATCGTCTATTTGGCTAAAAGCACTGTTAGCTCACTGTTAGCACTCTGTCCGGACTGTTGACCAACTAACGACTCTCTAGTGATGTGCTGAGCTCTCAAATGCATCTCTGATTTGAATGCATAAAACTTTGTGCTCTCGTAATAAAAATATAGACCGGAGTTCAAGAATATATTCTGAGTTTTTTTTGTGTGATTCCAACCAAATCTCTGTTCCGACACATAAACTGTCAAAACATTTCACAGACAATGCATTTTATGGTGTGCTCAGAGAAAAACACCAATAAAACAGCGAGATTGAGGAGAGAGATGTCCTCGTTGTAAATTGTCGTCGTTATAACTTATGTCGTTATAAATCTATTTACTCTTCACTTTGACTCTACAACACTCTGCTCGACATTAAGGGCCGACTGTCTTCCAGAGTTGATCCCCACTACTCCACTCATTTACTCACAACAATTGTATTATTAGATTAAAAAATATCTTACGAATGAACTGTTAAAGTGATACTGAAATTTGTTGGCAATAACTCTCTTTAGAGCCATTTATCGGACATATTCTTCTGTTATATAACTGTTTTTATGTAAGAAATGTTTGTAAAGATGTTAATTGAAAAGACTTCTAAGAAGTTTTGTTGAAAAAAAACTGTTCTTTTAAAACATTGTCAACACAACTCTTGAAAACTCAAAACTGCTTTTTATTCTTCTTTTAACTCATTTAAAGCACTTAAGACTTATATAACAAACACTTTTCCAAAACGTAAGTCTGAAAACAACTTTTCATTTATTGCCATTAAAGCCATTATTTTCATACTATTATCAGACATTAAAATCTTAAATATAATCAAATTTAATATAATTTTAGAGTTAAAGCAGTTTTCATATCAATTTCCAAATTGAGTTTAATCTTTGCGTAGAAAAAGGCAAACCCTGTGTTTGAATATTTTATTTCTACTTTGAATCAGAGGTTGATTTCTATTCAAATTATTTCATAACTATATTCAGAGCATTTATAATGAGATTATCGTTGAAAATATGATTTGAAAAAAGTCTCGAATAAAATCTAATTAAATATTCAATTAATTCAATGCAAGAGACAAATGAGATTTTCAGATATAAGTGGTGTGTAATATCAAAATTTTTTGGAAATTTTTGAACCAAAACTTTTTTCGCTGTTATTTGTAACTCATTTTCTGAGAAATTGGATTAAAACAGTTTCTAAATGACTCCTAATCTAAACGAAAGACTGAAATAAAAGTTTATAACAGCTTTCCTTTAGAGGAGGGATGAGACGATCAACAGAAAGAGAGGACAAAATCTTCTTTTATTTAATTATAAAACATTTTTTCAGTCAATTATATTAGAGTTTTAGTAATTTCGTTGAAATCGATAGAAACGTTTGGTTCAAATAATTTGTTTCAATAGCGATATATACTGTCGATAAAGAGTCGAAGAAAAATGTGGAAATTCTTGGTATAGAAAGTTGGGAATCGACTCCAATATTAAGTTGTTTTCAACTCAAAGATCAAGAGATCAATAGAAATAAAATTGAGAGCAAAGTTGAGCACAGAATCAAAAAAGTTTTGTTCAATTACTGAACATTACTCTCAAAGAAGTTTAGAGAAATGTCTGACTTATATAGAGATCAGAGATGAACAGACATTAAAGGGAGAGATGTGCTGTCATTATCATTTGATTTGTTCTGAATTCAATTGATTTTTTTCTGCTTGTTTATTTGCAATTCCCGTTCTTTTCATAAAAAAAATCAAACTTTTGACTTAAAAATGATTTTCATTTAATGTTTCACAAGTTTTTACCAGACTTTCAATGATTTAGACCCGAATCTAATGAATGAGTCTCAGCGGTCACTCCCCAGAGCCACCACTGCACGCGACCAACACCAGTGTGTTTTATGGTGTGCCTTAAAAACTCGATATATCAATACATCAATAATTCTTAAATCCAATGACAAAAACAGATTATTAAACCCAAAGAGAAGGGAAAAATTGATTAATAGTTTACTTCAATTCAATAGGAGTTTAATTCTGAACACAAACGGCAGGCGATGAGCAAAACAATGAGAAAAAGAGTCGACTTTTTTTGGACCAAAAGAAAGAAAAGTAGAAAAAAATTGTCAAATATTTTTCAGTTAATTTCGTTTTCCAATCACTCACTTCCCATGAAATGAGACTTTTATTTCACTCTTTATTTCGTTTTTCATTCAGTTTGTGATGAATTGCTTTTTACACTTTCCTCTAAACGGTAAGAGTTGTTGTCATTTCGCTCAAAAACATTGCCAAACAGTATTAGAAAACGATTGCCAAAAATGCCCACTACGACCATCATGGTCAAATGGCGATAATAATGATGAAATACTGGGCAAATAGTTCGAATATGACGACTAGTTTTGCTGATTCAATATTTTTGGTAAATTCAATTGAAACATTGCCTTGCACAATTTGATTATAGAGAAAGAGAGCGCAAATACTGAATCAATAGCGACAGTGAATCAATTGAGGGCAGAGTTTATCAACAAAAGATAAATAATTGAAATATCGGATCCTCAAAAAATCCACTTGATCATTTATGCAAATTCAATTTACAAGATTAAGCAGGCTATTCCTATAGAAGTAGAATAAGGGGTTAACCGACTCTTGATTTTTTATGTTTAGACATTTTTTTACTGAACTGAAGAAAAATTGTAATAAATGGAGAGATGAGAGAAAACTTAGAAAATTACTTAAGTATTGGTTACGATCTGAGTGAGGGTCACAACTATTCGCCAGAGCGTAGAGCACCGGCACTGCCATCAGAATAGAAGAGGAAAGAAATGAAAAAATTTCATTTAGAACTTGGAATTCATTTTTCACATTTTGACTTCCCTTGACTTCCGCACATGCCATCTGCACTGAGCACTGGTAGGGCTCGACTAACAAAATAAGAATTGTAGAAATAGGAAGATAATTTGTTCATGTCAGCAATGGCCTCGCTTACTCACTCACTAACTCATACCAGCGCTCTATTTCTTTCATCTAATTCTTTATATCTCATATAATACTCCAAATAATATTGTATTCTGAGCTGTGAGTGAAAAGTGAGTCTTGAGTTGAGTTTAGTCCAGTCTTTGGTTAAACATAACCAGAATTCACTCACAATTCTATTAAAGCCAAGAATTCCCAGTTTTTTCGCCTTTGATTCCTATGTTATCGACAACTCTTATTGTCAGAGACATCGGCTCTCAATTAAAATCAAGACTTAAATCCAATCAATTTCTTGTGCTGTTTGTCCTCAAGATTAACAACGAATTCAATTACGCTTTCAATTTAAACAACACTTCCCTAATGAACAGACTTTCGGCCAGATTTCGGTTTGAATATTAGTTTCATTAATTACATTCTGTCTCTCCTCTACCGTTCCCCTTCGTTTCCTCCCTTCCCTCGCATTCTCTCTTTTTGTCTATCGATTAGTTTTAAAGCAATGATAAGAATTGTATTAAAAATTATGTAATATTTTTCACTTATTTTATCGTTTGGTTTGAATAAAAATTGTCTCAAATTTTTTCATTTTCTTCAACCGATCAATACTTTGAATGCAATGAAAAAAAATTCCCCAAAAAAACTGTTAATGTGTTTGAAGTGAGGATAATATGTAAGAAAGAGATAGAAAAATGTTTTTTATCACTGGTTTCAAGATATGTGTCGACCGATGGTATGTGTTTTCAATAAGATTTTTGTTTCGCTTCAAAAGCAAAGACATATCCCAAGTCTAACCATTGTTTGCCTTTAAAAGTATAAAAAAAACGGAAAGCCTTTAAAAATTGTGAGCATAATAGCAATTGTATGCACACATGTCTTATCCCTTTTCCATTGTCTTAAATATGATATTTTTGTGTCTATTCTTAGCCTTTGGAGAACAGGACTACAGATTCTGAGAGCTATTGAACGACAAAAAAAATTCACTTACATATCATTTTTCTTCTCCTTTTTGGTTAAATAACATTAAGAGCTCTTCGGAGAAAATATTTGTGAGAAATCCTTTCGCAAGAATTCTCAATAAAAATCATTTAATTTTCAGATTCAACTCAAAAAATACACTTAAATTGAATTAAAGTTGACTTTCAAATGACATGAGTTTTAGTATCGTTTTGTTCATAATCTGATTCTCTCAAAAAGGAATACCATTTTCTAATATTTCTCTTTAAAAGACCATTAAATTTGTGTGATTTGAGTGAAAGCATGCGTTAGATTTGGATTTAATATTATTATTGAATAACACATAAAATATTTGCCGTTTTTTATTGTATTTCATATGAAAAATGTTTCGAAAGAAAACTTTTTCAGACGTTTTTCAAATATAGTGAAAATTTTTTAAATTTTTGTATTGAAACGAAAGTATATAAATTTTTTTGAGGACTTTGAAGACGAGCAGGAAATATGAATAATGAGTTACTATTTATATGAAAAGCACTGTTTTCTGAGGAAAACATTTTCACTCACAAAACAAAATCATGACTTTATACTCATATTTACGAATATTATTATAATAAACTCAAACATAGATCTGGGAATAGAGAAACGACTCTTGATTTTAGAGTCACAGAGTCTAGTCATAAGTGTTAAACAACTTATTATTAACGCTAACGAAGAGAATATCTCTGATTATAATCAACATAAAAATGAGTCAAATTTTTTTCTTCTCTTCATATCTGATGTATGAGAAGTTTTGAAGCACTTATTCATTCGCACAGTTTTTCTATAAGTTTTGCCCAGACATCACAACTTGAGTGCTGTTCAACTGATGTAAGAGTAAAGTTAATTATAACTCAATATTATATAACTATGAAATTCGCATTGAATTCAAACGGAACTCAAGTTTCCAATGGATTTCTGAAAAGGCTTTACAAAAAAACTCTCGAAATCCAAACGCAATGCGACTATAATTGAAATGATATTTACATTTTTGAAACTCAAATATTATTTTCATTCAATTGGATTGTAGTCGAGTCTGTCTGAAGTGAACACTACTTTGAAAAACAAATTTTATTTATTTTTTCATTTCATCCGAGAAATTGATTTCCATTTGATGTTTGACTTTATTTTTCTGACTTTTTGTCTGAAAATAAATATTCAGTGAATTCTTTCGCTGACTTTTGAATTCATGAATTATAGGTGATTTGAGACCCTTTCCGTTAAAGAATATAAACAAGCAAAATGTAACCTGGAGTAATTTTCTAGAAATTCAATTACACCCAAAAGGATTTCTGTTGAAAATTCTGGGCTCAGAATAGTTTTGCAGAAAATTTTGTGTTAGTCTTAAAGATTTTTGACATAAATTTTGGAGATTCTAAGCCTAAGCCCAAAAAAATGATATCTTCATAATTTTTATGATATATTTGCCAAAAAATATTTTAATTAATGAATAGATTTTTTGAGAGAAGATCTTTGGAAAGTCATATAATTAGTGGAGCAGTGAATCTGAGTCTTGTTATGGAAAGTCTAAATTTGTTGGGCATATGATATACCATTAATTAACAGAATATCATTGGGTTTCATAAAAATTCCAGACAATCTTGCCTCATCAACCAATGTAAGGTGAAACTGCCAAGGTCCTCTAATTGCTCTTAAAGCTTAACAAATGAGAAACATCTACTTGATGATCTATCCAGTACTTTATTCAGTTTAATTAAAAAGTTCTTCACTTTACTGTTGAGTAACTATTTTTACTGAGAATCAGATTCTAGTTCACCTAGATTTCACAATAATCCTGATCAGTCATCAATCATTCAAATCCTGATGTTATTTTGATTACTGCCATTCAGTACTACGACTACTAGTAATACATTTAATATCTTATAATAAAATGCATAAAATTTTCGGCGAATTTTGCTTTCAGTCTATCTATAAATCAATCTGTAATTCAATACATGAATATGAATATCAAAATACATATCAAATAGTAATCACATTTGGTTTGATATCTGACATAAATGACATGTTTAGACACAAATACGTATAATATTTGTCCAAATGTCTGACTAATGCCCTAAACTAATGGTTAGATTCGTGTCTCTCAGCAAAAGAGTGTCTGACAAAAGCCAGTCTTATATCACGTCCTTATTTCCTGACTGTCATAACTTCCACTTCTAATTCCATAACTATTTTCATATCAATATATATTTTTTCAGTCATTTCACATACAAAACACACACTCCAACAATATTCCTGCGCTCACGAACTATCGGGTAGGATAGCCAAGAACCTGTTCATTAATAAGCACCTTGTGCATTCACGCGAAAGGATATCATAAAAGAGAGTAATAACGTTTATTCTTTCATGGGATTAGTCTTTTAAATTGCCTAATAAAGTGCACCCCTGGCTCTCCCCATCCAGTCCTTTCTTGAAAGAGCATAAAAATATAAATATAATTACATAATATTCTGTTCCACTCTTGAGATGTCGTTCGACAATAAAATTATTCGGAGCATACAATTCGTGTTTATGTATTCACTTATATATTGAGTTTTTTGTCGAGTGCTTTGAGAGCCAAAAAAATCACTCAAACTTTTTTGAGATGTCATTCGTTAGCACTCACTGTATGTAAACGTTAGACAAATATTATTTCATATTTTCAGTTGAATACTCTTTTACTAAAAATATGATTTCGTGTTTAATTAACTTCGTTTTTGGATTCAATTCTAAAATTTCAATGAAGAAAAAATAGCACCAAGCTCACTTTATAACACATTCATCTAAATTTTAAAAATTCAAAACCCTTTTACCGTAAAGTTATTGTTTTCATCCCACATATCCAGGTAATTCCAAAACTAAATCTCAACTCAATTAAGATATATTGAAAATCCAGTCAAAATTCTATAAAAATTTCATCTAGAATAAATCTGATATAATATTGATGATGTTTCAATTTATTAGAAAGCATTTATGAAAATTTAATTATCGTTTCTCTGCAATTGTATAGAGTTTGAGACCAATTCTTATCTGTATTTTATTGTGACTACAGTTCTCTCTTCTGTTTCCCTAAATATTGGATAAAAACTTTGGTTTTGTTTTGTTTTTGGGCACAAAAGATGTGCTCTCACTTTCAATCAGATGAGTGATAAATTATTATGTCTTTCCCTATCCTTGTGCCCACTGTTAGCCAACTGGTTGAATCTGGGGCTCATAGGTCTCAATCCTTTTTAAAGTTTGATAATAACTCATTCCATTAGATTCCAAGAATGTATTGTTTGCTCTTTATATACGACGCCTTTCCCTTCGCTCCTCAAACAGTGATGTTCACCAATCGATCCGGGGTTATGACCCATGAAAACAGAAATCATAGTAATTAAGTCCCCTAAATTAACTTGATCACCCTCTAAGAACAGAGATTAGCTAAATATTACAAAACAAAATCATCGATGTTAATTGGCATTACCAAGATTGAAATCAAAGAGACACATACTTGCCATTAGCCATCTCTGGGCTGAACTTTAGAGTTGATATCTCTATGAGAGACAGAGAGAGACAATAATATCTTTATATCTCTGACTCGACTCATGTGGTCTCCAAATAATTCTTTAGTCTTTTGGAGTAAGAAGTGATTGCATTAGAGAATAGCCTCAAAAAGGAGTGTATGTATGGAATACATCCGAAAAGTATAAATAAAAAGTTTGTATATATACTAAGTATTATTTATACAGAATGAATGTTCCATAACATTGACATTAATATAGAAAAAAAGTAAAAACAATGAAATAACAAAATAAGTTACATAAACACAACAGTCGGGAATTGAAATTTCAAAAAAGAGACCCAGACTTGAGTTTTGTGTGTTTTGTACTTTTGTATGGCAAAGGAGAGATAGACAGTTGGGAACAGGACTCAGAATAATATATCGACAATTTCGTACGAAATGATATCTCATTTTCCAAATGTTCTACTAATGTATTGAAGTCTATAATATAGAAAAACATATATAAGTTATATAACCGATAGATAAATAAAAACGTAATCTATCTCTTAGTTTATAATACAGTCTATTCTCTATCTCTTTGCGTATATAATAGTCGTAAAAAATAACTATAATATTGAAAATCTAATATCCATTCTCTTCTATAATACTATAAGAATATTTTGGGCCAAGAATTCGCTATCAGTTTCGCTCAACTGTATTATTATTCTATAAAAATACTGTTATATATAATTCACATCTAATTCTCTGGAGATTTAAATTACATTTTAGTCTTTCCTCTCTCTTTCACTCATCCCTTCGTTTGAGATCTCGGGAACAGACGAACAGAACAGAAGAGAACAGAATAGAAGAGATTTTTTTGTGTTCAGTTTCTAAACGAGAATTATATTCCATTTGAGTGGAGATATTATGATAGAAATCATGTAAAACATATTCTTAATAATAATTTGCATATTTTTTTCGTGCCAACCGACGCTGTCCTTAATTTGTGGAATTTTCAAAATCTTTTTTTGTCTTCTTTTGAATATAAAATTCAATTAAAATCGATTTTCTATGTCTTAAAGAGTTTAAAAAGGGATTTCAGAGATTTTACTAAAAAAAATTTAAATTCAAAACTAAAACCAATTCTCTCTCTCTCTCTCTCTCTCTCTCTCTCTCTCTCTCTCTCTCTCTCTCTCAATCTCTCTCTCCATCGAAAATCACTATATATTCAAAAGAGGGGAATAATAAAAACCAAATCTTAAGGTATTTGAGTCTAAAGTTATCTTTCAATAATTGTTTGGCAGAAAAGCTTTTGGGTTTCTTTTTGACTCGACTTTGATTTAAAAGCTTTTTATCCAAAAGTCTTATATTTTTTCTTATTTTATGTATCAAAACAATATCTTTCGGAAAGAAATGGAAATATTTTGAAAATTTATTCGCATTTATAACGAATCTAATGCTCAGAGAATTGCCGATCGATTCCTATATAAGAGTCGATAGTTTTTATGTTTTTGCCTCCAAAACAAAAAACATCAGAAATTACTTTAATTTAATTTATTTCCTAATGATTTATGGTTCAGATACTTCTCTATGAATCCAATAATAAATTATATGGAGATTTAGAGTTAGTTATAAAACCAGTGATTATTCATATTTCAAATACAAACTCACTTCTAATGGACTTCTGTTTCGATTTTTCATTACTATATTTGAAAACTTTTGTTTCTATTTCTCTATATTTCATATCAAGAATCGTTTGACTGAATACTTGAATAATAATTTCAGACTATTTTCTTCAACAATGAAAAAATGGAAAACTATTTTTCCGAACAATTAAATAATGTTTTTATTTTATAAAATTTTTCAAAAAAAAACTTCAAAAGTATTGTCAGAAAATAGATTTTCAAAAACTCGTTTTCAGAGTTAAACTTCATTTTAATAACAAATTTAATCATTAAATAAAAATTTGATTTCATTTTTTTCACAACAAATCATAAACTCATTTATCAAAGCGTTTAGAGTCAGAAAACAAATCAATTAGTAATTAATTTGACTCGAGTTTTGTTTTATCAAAACACTAAGAAAAACATCAAAAGTGTTAATGATTTGATTGGAAACAAACAAAAAAAATTTCCTTTTGGTCCAAAAAATAAGTTAAATAAAGACCAGATTTCCAGAACCGGAGATAAAACATGTGTTTTCTCTCACAATACAAAAGACTTACATAAAGACAGTTATAAGAAACGATTGAAGAGAAGCAAAAAATGAGTCGTTATATTAATCTATCATACATTTGGCATAACCTTTCGCACATACAGTTTAAGCCGCTTACAAAAACTGATGGGCACAGCACATATGCACTTCCCTTATTGCTCATCGATGAGAGTGTGTATGCCGTGTATTAATAGCATTATTACGAGTGTTAGACCTTTCTCTCTATTTAAACAATATTACACTTATTCTTATTACAACACATATGTGTGGAGAGTGTGTGTGAGCTCTATCTAAAAACGAGAGGCAAGACCTCTCGTCAAATGGCAAAAAATTTCTAACAACGGGTAATCTGTTGTGAAGTGGGCTTCGAATTAATATTGGCAGAGATGTAATGATGTGCTCACTCTCACACACGTTGAAAGAGAGCACAGCATAGCTCAGTCAGACGCCATTCCCGATCCTTAATTCTCGATTTCCCCATTGAATAGCATAAGTGAATGGTTGCCAACCTTTTCTCCCTCAAGATTTGCAACTTTTTTTCTCTGATCATTTTAGGAATAACCAAGGTTCTTCTAATACCATACAATTTTTTAATCTAGTGCTCAGATTTATATCGAAATAGGCTCAGGGAAATTGAACTTGATAATCCCATTTTAATTTGATTATTTGTTGACTGTTTCATGTTCATAACAAGATAGTTTTGATGATAATTTTATAATTTTGTTATTCCCGCTCACAGTTTATACAAGTGATCAGTAATCAAAGCACACGAAGTGGTGAAACATTTATTCAGAATTTGATTTCCGTTATATTTCTTGCAATTCTCTAATTAATAAATAAATTGTTTGAAACATTTCTCTTAAAATTTCAGAAAAACTTATTTTTAATTTTCATTTCATCCGTTTATGACTTACAGCGGATTTTTATTTGAGAAAACAAAATGTCATTTCAGTTCTTCTCTTCCCTTCCCTTCACTGACTTTTCCTTTAAGACTCGATAAGAGATAAATATTTTACTCGAAAAAAGTTTTAACAGTATTATTGAAAAATTCAATTTATTAAAAAACTTGTATTTTTTGTTTTGTTTGTGATGTGAAACGAATCTCAAGAGTAAACACAAAAATATATATAATTCGTTTGAAAACATTTTCTTTAGACATATTGAGTGATAAATAAAAAAAATAAATTAAATTTTTCTTATTATTTGTGTATAAATTAAAACCAAATTCAATGGGATTTTCTTTTGAGAGGCATTTGCCTCTGAACTGATATTTTCATCGCAAGTGATGGAAAAATAATTGGATTTCTATTTCGATTTGATTTTTATACATCTATTCCTATATTTATTATATAAAGACTTTTCTCACAGAAATCGACGAATAAATTTGATTCGAGATATCGAAAGCATTTGACAAAAGGCTATAAACACTATATTTTGAAGCATTTATTCACTGAATTCTGATTATAATTCCGGGACTGAAGTCTATACACAAATACAGTTCGCAGCTGACAATAGTCCAGTGCTTTTGTAAGTGTGTGTTGTGTTTGTATGTGACGGTAGGACATGAAACTGAATGGCGATTAGTTGTGCTCTAAAATTGATTTACTTCTCAAGTGATGCTTCGCTACAACTTCTTTGAGTAGGAGTTCTCTGCACTGCCTGTAGTGGTAGTCAATAGTAGTAGTCATACAAACTGTAGTAAAAGTGATGAAGACGTGACACAATTTTGATGTGTCTGTCCTCCTGAACATCTTAGAGTTGCATCGAAACATTTGAGGTCATAGACAAACACCCAGTGCTAAAAGCACTTACGCTTTCGATACATACCAAACAAAACAACTTTCGGATAACTCTATACTCTATTCACTAAAACAATTATATGACACAACTGTAGGACTACAAGACTGACTGATATTAAAAAAACACAGTTTGACAGCACATCCAATACCGCTGTATATTAAAATCGATTTTCGTTTGGGAGCGCAGGACTCGATTTGATAGATTAGATTAGATTTTATTTAATTATTTAATAAATGATTTTTTTTATCAATTATATAAATTGACTCAAATTTTTGCTTTTATAAGCGTTTTTTGTGCTCTAATTAATCATGTTTTAGACGGCAGAATATTTTGAGCAAGGCTAAAAATATCTTTCTCGTAAAAAGGGCAAAATTCTTAGTATTTAATTAATCGGATGCTGAATGTGGAATAAATTCCCAAGGGAAATTCCAATAATCATTGCAGCTCAATTATTAAGCAAGATTAACTGATTCTTAGTTGACTTAATCGATTCAATAACAAAGTTAAGTTGAAACATGATAGTTTTGAACCTTAGACTCTATCTAACCTATCTAATTTAATTGATGAGCATGGTATAGTATTTTAATAAATTATTCATTTTGTTCAATAAATTTATGCACAAACGACATGCAAAACGTATATTTGCAAAACTGAGCAAAACAATCAAATTTTAATACAATATGTGATGTCTGTGCGATAGTCGTGTGCCTTAGCTTTTGAACGACAAAAATGGCAAACAAAGGGTCCGTTTTGTCGATTGAAGTCACGTTTCATTCGTTTTTTGTATTCAACTTTAGGAACAAACGAACAATTTTTCTCTTCCACTAAATTCGTGTGAAATTGGTTTGCGATCAATAGACAGACAGACAGTGCCATCAGTCCTCTAATGAGAATTGAGAGTAAACTACCAAAACTACCAAAACTACCAAAACTCTCTTCTGTCCTGAACTACACAAATGAGAGATAATTTATTTTCACTACTGTTTGCTTGAATATTGAAATTTTTACGTAAAAATCAATTCCTATTTTTCTCAACAAAATTATTCCAATTATTTGCTATACTATTGAAACAATTCGTTTAAACAGTTTAAACAATTCATATTAAAGTCTTACAAAATTAATAGCGATTGCAATAAATTTTAATATTTATCAGATATTTGTCTTTAAATTATAAGTTTCTCCGAAAAGAACTTAATTCAAGAGAAATATCAATAATAAAAAAGTTTCGAAAGAAAAAAAAAATCTAATTTAATATTCAGTGAAATTGAAATATTAAATCCCAAATACTATCGAAAAGAAAGAAATAGTTTTTCATTTATTTGATTGAAACGTAAAAAATTCATTAATAGTTATAAACAGAGAATAAATATATTTTTTGTTTGTTATCCGCTCTAACAGTGTTGGAGTTGTGCCGAAAGGCAACAGAATTTTGTTTTATTTCCTCGTTTTTCACTTGGATTTGGACCCAAATAAAAGTTCAATCAAATGAATTCAAACAATTTTTTTCACTTTTCACTCGACTTCTCGTCTGACTATTGGCTCAGAGTTATAGTCAGAGTTATAACAACAAAGAAAATCGATTTCAGATTTTCATCAAAAGATTCGTTTTTATTCCCGAACTTAGAGTTTTGGTCCAAACAATTTTGATCCATTCAAAAGTCTAAACTCAATAAACAAGATTGCATCTGATTTGAGCTTTGATTCTTTTTTATCTTGCTCCTTTTGCAAACAATCTGTATAAACTTGTTTACAATCAATATTTTTATAAACCAAATATAATTCGAAAGAAGTTATTGTAAATTTAAATTGGTCATTTCCTTGTTTGTCAATATTGATCTAACCAAGATACTTTGTTCTATAGACCATAAAAATAATTTATATGAAAACATTTTTCATGACCAACATTCTTTTTTTTGCAGGATTCAGCTGGATTCAATTTGTTGCTTGTTATTCTGGAACAGTAGGGAATCGATTGAAAGTAGTGATTGAAGGTATTTAATATTAAACATCAGAATATCATTCAAAAATATATTTGAAGTATATTCACGTGAATTGTGTCAAAAGCTTTGCGAATATACGAAAGCATTAACTCATATCTCACTTAACAGTAGACTATAAGTAAAGTAAAGTATAATATATTTTAAACACTTGAGAAAAGGGCTCAACAAAGGAATAGACTGGAAGTAAGCGATTGCTTAAGAAAATCATTCAAACATTCAAATCTATTGATAGACTTAACACAAGAAGTAGTAGTCGAGTGAAGATTATATTCAGAATTTTCTCGCTATTTAGTGGACTATGAGACAGGCTTTACTTATTGTCCGCTCCTCTCAATGGAATTCCTCATATTTTTTACTATATTTTGAAATTTGTGTTCAATTTATCTGTTTCTCAATCGATTCTGAGCTCATGAATCAAGTATAGTGAGCCAAATGTTTGAGCACAGCATAGTTTTGCTGACAGACTGTTGTTGATTGAAGGCAGCCTTGGTCACTGCTGTGTTTGTCCTGAACCATTTTGATAAATTGAAGGCTCGCTTTTCCATATATCAAAAACTGATTGGTAGTGGAGAAGAAACTTAATTTTTCATTGTTTACCTTAATCTTAACTTAGACGGCATTCTTCACCGGTATTTCCTTTTGATAATCTGCTCGAGATTTCCACTCAAGTACTCGACATAAAAGAGCATTTCTTTCACTATTTCTTTGATCTTTTATATTCTGTGTGTCTTTAAATCAAAACATTCTTTCCTTTCGTTTTGAATCATATTCTGCACTAAACTATCGGAAGGAATGAAATCCAGAATTTATTTTTGAAAACAAATAGAGAAGAGAAGAAAATAACAGAAATTCTTTGCTTTTGTTTTGATATATGCTTCGGATTGTCATAACTTTTATTATAATTTTGTTTCTTGTTTTGATTCCACTCTTTCTTTCTTTCTTTGAAAAGTTTTTTCCTTTTCTTCTGATATATATATTCACGAATTGGTTTCGAGAATCTGAAAAAGTATTCAAATTTTTTATCCAAAAGACTTCAAACAGAGTCCAATAATTCAAGGCTTTACTCGAAGTCAGTATAAGAAATACATCGATTTCCCAACACATTCAGTATTAGTCCAGAATATACTTCAGTGCTGTTCCGGTGGTCAATACTATTGATAGTCTATAGCACCGGTAGTCTCTCTTTATATAAAAAATAAAAATATATGAAAGGATTTACTGAAAATGTTTAAACGAAAACCTAAAAACCAAAATGAAATACAAAAACACAAAAATATACTAAAAATAAGAGAAGACATAGAAATTGATTCAACTGTCGATTCATTAGTTTTGGAAATGAGGAGAAAATTTCAAAATAATAGTAATAATCGACAAACAAATGGAACCGTAATAATAAGGTTTCACTAAAAAGTCTAAAAATAATGTTAAATACGAAACTAAAACCATATGTTTCTAAAAGTCAGTGAAAAAAGCGGTAAAACAGTAGTAAAAAAGAAACGGCAATAATACAAATGATTGTCTCTTTTCGGAGACTCCTTTCCACAGATGTGTTGAAATACCAGTGTTTTCAGATGAGTTGAGAAATGTAATGAAGAGAAGGCAGAGAAACATTGTATACACAGAGAGAAGTGCAGTTCAATCAACTCATTGCTCCTCTAATTTCCTATTCTTCTTAGTCGTCGAACTTCTTTGTTCTTCTCCTTCTTCTGGCGTTAAAATTATGTTAATTGAAAGACAAGAACACAAACGACTTCTCTCTCCTCATCACAGACTGAGAAAACAGTTGGAAGATTGTGAAAAACGGAGCCCTCCCTTCATATGGAGAGCTGTGTTGAGAGAAAGTGTTTTCTCAAAAATCTGAACACAACTGTTCCCTAATATTGATATAACTGTTATATTATGTTTCCGTGAGATGAAATTCAGACACAGACCACACACACTGACAAAGCACTGGGTTATGAAATATTCCAATGAGTTTTCATTTATCTCATTTACTGATTTCATTCATGAACTTTCAGGCACTGAATAATTGATGTGTTGTTACAGATATCTATGTTTTTCTTTAGTAATAAACTAATTGTTAGTTTAACTCAATTTTGTTCGTCATATGGCTTTCCAACTGTTTTATGAGCCGTTGCTTTCCTATTATAATCTGTTTGTAACATAATTACGATTCAGATGATGACTTTAGCAGCAAGGTTGTATAACCATTTATCAAGATCAATATAAACGCCATAAACCTAACGCTCGAAAGAATCTAAACATTTGTTACAAGAATTTTCTCGGAATCAGATTTGAATCGCTTTTTAATTCATGAGTTCTCAGAGAAAGTAATCTCAGCTCTCTCTCTCTCTCTCTCTCTCTCTCTCTCTCTCTCTCTCTCTCTCGCTCGCTCTCGCTTTTCGTTAATCTCTTATCTGTTGTTTTGTATGATATCTCTTCTGAACCGAAGATGACTTTTGTCATGAGTTCAAGAATGTGTCTGAAGACTGACAGAAAATATTATGTTGTCTTCTGATTGAAATAACTCGAAGCCAATTGTTATAACGTAAGTGAGGAGAACAGGCGCTAACAGTGATAGACACGCAGAGGCGCCGACATTACAATAGACAAAAGCAAAACCGATTTTATCTCTTTTTATGTGCGAAATAATTTCGTTGTCAACGACTGCTTCTCAAAGAATATTCTGTTAAACAGTTTTTTATTGGAGTCGACAATCGATTCACAAATGATTACATTTTATTCACTTTTGATATCAAATTCTGTGCTTAGTTTCGATTGTCTTCTCTTCTCTTGTAATACAAGATTTTGTTGTTTACTATTATTTTTGCCTCAAATGAAAACCTTTTTTTGTGTGACTTTCGTTCCGACGTTTTAATTAAAACCAAAAACTAAAGATTGAAAACAGGAACTGACTTCTGGTATAACTCATTGAGGGATGAGTTTTGTTCGCAGAAATTGCTCGAACATTAATTGCAGGACTAATTTTCACAGTTTGAGAATCTTCTGCTTTTAAACGAATAAATCGTTAATTTCAGTGTTAATGCATTTTTCTGACATTAATGGGATGTGCGCTAAGATTACAGTACAACAGGAACTTCTCGTCTGAATTGCGCGAAAAAACTGATCAGCATTTCATTCAGTTTTAATTTTGGCGAACAATTAAATTGTAATCAAAATTTCAGAGTAGGCTCTAATGGAGATACTATTCAAACTCAATAATTAAGAGATTATCAAGAGCTTATTTGAGTGCCGATTTGAGCAAGGCACATATGCAACTTTCATAGTTATTTAAAAACTGTAATTTTTAATATTCTAATTAATTAACTTAATATATTTTTTGGTCTAAAAGTTATAGAAATTAATAACTCATTATCTTGATAGTTCAAATAAGTATTTGCAAATACTTACCTTGCATTTTTTCCCAACAGATATCGGATGACATTCTTGCTGAATAAAATCTTGGGGCTAAAAATGCCAGGATGATCGATACCTAGGATTGAGATCGCTATGAAGTCAATTATAATATTTCTGATATATTTTCACTGCAACTCAAAACTCATTATAAATGGAGTTTTAGTCAATTCAGGTAAGAATCAAATGTATTCCTATATCCATAAAACCACTAAAATCTATGAATATTTTGATATCTTTAAAATCCAAACGAAATGATACAAACTATTGACACAAAAATAGTGACAAAAAATGCTGAAAACGACTTCTAATTTAACTCTCAATTTATTCTTATTTTTTACTTCTCATTAAATCTAATTCTCTTATTCGGATCATTTATATTCAAATTCAAATTCCTTACTATTTTTTGGTTCAATCTTAAAGTCTATTCTTGTTTTTGTCGTTTTATTCTTCAGTTGAGACCATTCTTTTCAATCGACAAATGGATTCCTTCTCTTTAGAGTAGAGAAGATTTGCTTAAAAATTCAATTCTAAAGAAACTGTAATTCTATAGAAAAACCGCTATTTATGCCTTTCATTGAAACAAATGAAAAGTCTATTCAATTGGTTTTTATTTGTGTCTATCTATTCAACGAAATTTCATCTCAATTTAATAGACAGAATAAATTTTACTTTAAATCTTAGTTTTTTCAAGTCTTCAAAGAAATTTTTATTCTTGGTTCAGCTGATGGTAATCAAGAGTGAAGTTCTTTTGGCCATAAAAAACATTTTGAAATGCTATGAGAGATGCCTCTCAGAGATGCAAAACATGAAAAGTGTTTTCTCGTATCCAATGACGAGAAACGATTAAATTACAGAAAACTCTTTAAATGGCATTTCATTGAACTCATTTCGTAACTTCTTCTTTATCTTGTTATTTAATTTTATTTTATCAAGCATAAACCACACACAAAAATATTATTTAAATTCAAAGATACAGTAAATCAATGCTATTAGCAAGCAGTTTTCAAAATAACCAATTTTAGCAAGTATAATTTACTACTTCAAGTAAATCATAAAGTTTCATATTTAGCCAATGTGTGCAAGCTAATCAATCGACCGTAATTCACAAAAAGCGCAAATTTCTTACTCAATAGCAATTCACCAGGGTGTATTAATCATTATAACCGTAGTTTACATTTTGATAAATTACACTAAAAATTCTTGAGACTCAGTGTTCAATGAGGGATGAGCTAAAAATATGAGCCCTTTCTTGCATATCAATGAATGGTTTGAAATATTTTTAGTCAGCATTACTTCAATTTAAATGATAAAAGTCTTGCCGTCTATTCATTTGATTCAAAAGTTTTGCCTCAAAATTAATGAATTCATTTTGTTTTCTCTTGAATTTAAGCAAAAACTTTAAGTCACTTATTCTGTCCGCAAACTAACTAAACCTCCAAACCATTTGAGGTTTGCTTTTCTGTTGAAAACTTCTTGTGTTTCGGTGTCAGCTCTTGAGGGCATAGATTAAAAAACAGTAAATTCTTTGAGAATATAACCAAACATACCATTAATTCGAGTGATGTTCGACTTTTTTCTCATCCAATGCATAGTAATTGACAAATAAAACCTAAAACAGTATATTTGTATTCAAAACCAAGATCTGAACATTTGTATTTTGTTCGGATACTTTTTTCAAATATTTTCCACAAGCAACTATAAAATAAGAATTGAAATAAATTCTGCAAAATTAGAAAAACTTCTTTCTCTAAGAAATTAAATTAAAGTGAAAAACGAAAAAATTTTGAATTTAAATGTAAACCAATCCAAATAATAACAAAACTAACCAAGTTATATTGGAATAAAATTCAAAAATTCATGAAATAGTATACAGTTTGAAGACAAACAACAACTGAATTTCTAATGGGATTCCCTGAAAACAAAGCAACGATTTATCAAAATAATACTCAAATTATAATAATATTATAGTTGTCTGAAAACAAACTATTGTTTAGTTTTTGAATTGCGTTCAAAAATCCAGAGGATTTGTCTCACAATTTCTGAGCCCCTAATAAAAAGTTGTAATAATAATGTAATTCTGTTTTTCATATTTTATGAGAACAATATACTTGAGTAGAAATCACAGGGAATTAAAGCACTAATTTCGAGAACAGAATATATTTCGGACGAGTATTTTGCGCTCAAGTATTCATTGGCCACAGGAATGAGAAAAACTCATTACGTTTTTAGTCATACAAATGTGTTATGTATGAGAATGAGTGCAACCAAAATGGGACAGAATATTCTGTGTTTAGCTGAACTGTTGGTGTAATTGCATGAATAATTCACTGATGCCTACCAAACAAGAATAATGAATAGACTCACAAACAAAACGCAAAACTTTTTTCTTCTTCTCGTTATTTGTCTTATATGTCTTGTTGTGGTTCTTATCCTTAAATCTATTGGTATTTCAATACATATTTGATGTCATTCTTATCAAACTTTTACATCAATTTCCAAAATGGATAATAAATACATAAATTTTCATTTGAATTGAAACGTCGATTCAAATCGTGTTCAGTAATGCATAGAGAAAATATTAGCTAGATCAACTTCAAAACAATTTGATTATAATCTTTTTCTCCTGGACACAAATCTTCTGACAATAAAATTCTGTTTTTGACTGACAAACAATTTCTTCAAACCTATCAATAATTTTAATATTGAATAAAACATAAACCGATTTATTCGCCCAAAAATTTTGTTCATTACATTCAAAGCCCTTTTTGAGGAAAAGTAATATTTCGTATTCAAACAAATTCAGTGATTTATGCAGAGAAGTCCCGAAAACATCGATTCTCTATCCCTTCCCTATCCTTTCCCATCCTCTGAAGCCTTAAAAACATTGAGAAATACTAAAACTGTTATTTCATTCGTATATCTGAATAAATCTTATGTTTTAAAACGACTCCCAGTTTTATAAACAGTATTTCCTTTTGACTAAATTGAAGCAAAATAATGGAAATCAGTGTCTATTCTGTCAAACATAGAAACGTTAATACAGTCTTATGATTGCTTATCTATTTATGAGAGAACCCTGTCCTCCAATATAGAGAGACACACATATCGCACAGGCATTAAATTTATGGCTCCAAATCAACCCATCCATAAATATTAAGGAAGTTTTTGCTTTTCTAATGCACAGAATATATGTTTAGTCAATTACATGGCACTCAATGGCTCAGAATATAATATTCTGTGCCATCAAAATGTTTATATCAACTCAAATAACAAAAGTATTAGCGATGCTATTGATTACAATAAGCGCAGAATATTCTGAGCTGTCGGTCGCAAAATACAATCTAATCCAAGGAATGATTTATGGAAATCCTAAGATTAATCGATAACTTGCCTTGATCACTCAAGCAAATCCATTTTTCTTTAGAATTTCAATCATCGAATATCAATAATTTGAAACTTAAACTTATCCTGATATTAATCTAAATGTCAAAAGGCTTTTGTAAATTGAATGCAATTAAAGTAAAGTAAAGTAAAGACAAACAAAAGTCAAAAACAAAAAACTCATTAAAAATTTGTATTCGTTTTAAAGTTATAATTGGGACTAAAAACAGAACTCGAGATCTGATTCTTATTTCTCTTTCTTTTAATTTTGTTTTTCTTTATTATCCAATAAGAGGTCAGAATATAACAACTTTATGGGAACATCCAATTCAAGAAACAAGAGCTCAGGGAGAGTGGAATTCGAGTAGTTTTTTGCTCTTCTCTGTATTGATATTATTTGACATATTAGAGAATAATGTGGGCCAACCATTGCTAACCATTATTGGCATTTCTCTTGTGTTTGTATCCAAGTATTTGATGTCATTATTACTCTGATTGTGACATATTCTCAATGAATGTTTCATTTTTCTGCCAAATGATTGACTACTTGAGTGGTTCTGCAATTTATTGAGAAAATAAATTATTTTTCTCTTCCGACAAATTCCTGAAGAAGATTGCCTCTTCATTCTAGTGGCCATTTCATATGACCCTACTCAATTTAATTACAACAGAATAGAGAATATATTTCCAGGAAATTGCATTACTTTCATCAAGTCTCCATCAAGATTCACAAGACCTCTGTTGAATAATTCACCAATTTCAACAATTCAATATCACCTAGCTCCGTAATCTCATCAAACCCATTGATTTTCAAATCAATATCTGAACGAGAGATCGGAATAACCACTGAATATGAGATTGAAATCTGGATTTTCTTAGAAAACATTTATAGCCACTGAAAACGTATTATATTTTCATTTGAGTCATTCTGTGCCAAAGCCAACGGTATTGCAGTCAAAGATCTATTGTCTAAGACATTGTGAGACTGGACTCCTGTGCAGCATATCGTGGCTCAGAATCAAAAGCAAAGCTAATTTATAGCGCCATTAGATCTGGTGCTCAACTGTAATACAGTATTGCATTACACGGAAAGCAACACTTTTTCTCTCTTTTAGACTATAATAATACAGAGTATTATAAATACAAAACTGTAAGAAAGAGTCGATTTTCACATTATCGTTGGGCTCCGGGTTTTTAGCGCTCATATTATTTGCGGACCTTTTATATGCCAGCACTAAATAAATGATAATGGCTCTACATGTACTTTTCCTGTACCCGATCTCTATGTACACCAAGAAATTATAGGCCAACCAATAGCTCTGAGACCTTAACTTAAAAGATATCTTTCCTTTTGCGGGAGAATAACGTTTTTAATGATAATAATTGACTGAAATTCACATAAGTTTTATCTAATATTGAACTCATTTTTTGGCGAATCACTGTATAGTCTGACTTACAATTGAATTATTGATATTAGATCTGCCGGTTCTCTCTTCCGTCTCCATCGATGAACAAAAATTTAATACAATTTTATTTTATGAAAAAGTTATTAATGAAATTTATTTCAATTCTATCTCAATATAAAATGTGTAATAATTTTTGTGTCATTTATTCAAATATTTCGCTTCAGTCAACAAATATGTTGCGATAATTCTAAATATGATTTAATGGAAATAAATTATTTAGCATGCTGATTTAACAGCAAGAGAGATCTGCATAACAATTACTTAATCAAAGTCAAAGTCAATTCCACTCGAATCCCTTTCCCTCTGTTTGTGTGTGAAATGAATGCTAAGAGCAAACAAATCACAGCCAATACATATAAGTTTAACTAACATTTGTCTCTTTTCTCTATCCTTTTCCTCTTTTTATCTGGCTTTCAGTTATACCTGGAATCAAACGCATTCAAACAGGAGGGGAAGACCACAGCGGTGAGTGTCCTTTGAAAAACAACAGCACTTAATGTCAAACAACTATCTGTTTCACAACTGATATCACATTTTTTCTTTTGAAACACAACACAAATTCTTTTGCTTTAAATTATTGCTCAGTTTTTATTGCAATTCATTCTTTAAATTTATAACATTTTCTACACATTTTTACATTCAATTTAATTTTTGTCTTAAATTTTTCTCTCATTTTATTTTCTTATTTCTTTACAAAAAAGGCATTTATTTGACACTTATTTATCATTTTAATAGTTTTGCTTTATTTCGATTCATAAGTCAAACAGTATTTTATAATCCCTTGGAATTCATGAAGATTTCAATTTCCTTCTTCACTAGAAATCAATTCATTTTCAGTATATATTATATTCTTTTGTTTTCTTATATTTTACAAAAGAATTGGAATATTTTCAAAAAAATTGATACAAAATATAAGCATTTTATTCGAGTTTTTATTTATTTCAATCAAATTCTTTATTCTTGTGATGAGAATCTGTTTTTGAAATAAGAGCCAAACAGAAGGGAAGGGAAGACCAAAAAATATTTATTAAAGTGTAAGAAAAGTAGTTGTGATCAGCAGAAGGTCTCAACAAAATTGAAAATATATTTATTTATATTCTGTGCTAAAGAAAGTGCCAAATAAGCAATTATACAGTGGATTGGGTTTTACAGAATTGTTGTGAAAAAAAGTAATGCAGAGCTTCGATGAAAAAAGTACCAAAAGTAGTCCAAAAAGGGATTATCACATCTTAACTTATCGCCTCAATACCATACTCACAGCACAGCATAAATGGCATACATGTATGTGCTCTGAATAAGTCCTGAGTTTTCAAAAAATCAAATTGATTTGGGCAACATGCTTAAACTCATCTTGGGTCATTATATAAATATGCCGGATTACCAAGTCAGAAATTTCAGCAAAGATCAAGTTACTTTTACATCCCAATCAAAATGTAGCCAAATTGAAGCCAATTAAAAAGTAACAAATTTCAATTGGGAGACCTTGCTTATTGCTCTGATGCCATGTGCGGTATATTAGGCCATAACTCTTTGGTTGCCAATAGAGCGCACATATGGCCAGACATTAAGCGAACGATATTTGGCACAGTTTTCATATGACACTCATTCAGAGCTTTCATTCATAGCCTTCCCTTTAGTCTGAAACTTTGTGTTGAGAATTAGTGGGCAATCAATAAAAAACTATATACTCCTCTATTTTGGAAATACTTTATATGTTTATACTCTGACTGAGTGCCTGATTGTCATAATCATCGCTGCAATCACTCTTCCTCTCCACTCTATACCCTACGCTCTAGAGTTCAGTTTTGGTTAGAGTTATACAATCCCTGTGCCCTCTAATTGAAAATATTGTGAATAATGTTCGATATTTATATTGTATCAGCTCTTGTAATATCACTCTCTTCTCCACTACTGTTCCCCTTTTTGACTGATTTTGTTTTTTTGGCGATATTTTATGCGAATTATTGATTATATCAAAACATTTTTTGCTATGAATTCCTATCGACAGAAGAGAAAAAAATGATTGAATAATAGATTTGAGACGAATGAGGACATCAATAGTCTGTTCCCCAATTGTTGGCATCAGTAGTGATATCAGAGATAATACGATTCTCTATCTATTATTCCGGACTTATTATTACACAAGACTTGCAGTGGATTTAGATTTGATGTGATTTCCATTGAATTGTTGGAAATCCTGAAAAGAAATCCAATAATTATTGAAATAACTCATCCGTGAAACTCTAGCCCTAGGTAATTAATCTTGGCAAAATCCTCATTTTTCCTGCTGAATCATCGTATTATAAGTTATAATTTATAACTCACACCTTGGCTGTTTATAATAGTCAGAATTAAAAATAACAATTTTTAATAGAAAACTATTATTTGATAAGTTTAGCGAAATTTTCAAAATGAAAAATAGATTCAAAACATTTACACAATGTCTTAGAGTTAATGGACTTTTTTTTTATACCGTTCCTCTGTTTACAATTTCTTGAATTTTTTTCAAAAAAACAAATTTGAGAACAGATTTGTTGGTAATCTATTTGTTGACCTTTTCTTTAGTTGAAGAAAAAGAAATCCCATTTTCTGATCACATCATTGCTTTACTGAGTAAAATCACTCGGATTAAAAAAATTCTAACTAGATTATTAATGGATTTCAAGCTAGAATTTATCAAGATCCAAAATAATGCCTCTCTTTATTGCTGAACTAAGCAAGATTAATTTTCAAACCAATTCGAGAACAGAATAAAACAATTTTATTATCGATTAGTATTGGAGTGAATCCTCGTTTATATCGATTCTAATGCATTCAAATCCCGATCTAATAGTCGATGAAATTTCCTGAACTGAATGAATGTCTTCTCATTTATCAAAGTTTTTGATTCATTCAGTCTTTCGATCCTCTCATTCATTATACGGACCGACAGACAGACAGTTGCAGTGAATCTAATCGTTAGACTCAAAGCAAATCAATTAACTTTTGAAAATTATTTATAGCTATAACTTATGGGAAAGGATTTTCATTGGAAATAGTATCTAGAAATCATTATTTAGAATTATCAAATTTCTCAATTAAATTGAAAATACCCCGATCATATGATAACAATAAATACAACTCTTATTTTTGAGATACTATACTAATCTTAAAAAACATTGAATACAAACCAATATTTATTTGATTTATTTAAAACAAAATCAAAATGTGTTTTCATTTCTATCTTCAAAATAATCTCTTATTTCAATAAAACATAATTTGATTTGAATTTTCAGTTTATCCTGAATACAAATCCCTGGTTGGTGGACGGGCAGAATTACCATGCAATGTGACGCTACCGACATCGGACGACGCCATAACACTGATCCTATGGTACAGAGGAGAGAACCGGACACCGATCTACTCGATAGACGCGAGAGACAATCCATTAGCTCAGGCCAGACATCACTCGAGTCCGGACGTGTTTTTGGCCAATCGGGCATTTTTCGACCTCACGAAACGTCCAGCTCTGCTCAAAATAGATCCGGTCAAAAATGATGACGACTATGAGTACCGGTGCCGCGTCGACTTCAGATGGGGTCGCACTATGAGCACATTTGTACGCCTTAATGTCATTGGTAAGATGACCAAGCAATTATTTCAATATTTAACAATAATAATATTGATAAACAGTGCCTCCAAGAAAAGTAATCATCAAAGACGAAAGGGGACAACCACTGCACGACCTCATAGGGCCTTATGATGAAGACTCGAATCTCAGACTATTGTGTGAAGCAGAAGGAGGTTTGTCAAAAAAAATTCTAGATAATGATCTAGACAAATTGATTTTTATTGAATAAAATCCCCACACATTCTGAGCGATACATTTTTCACACATCACCGCAAATGACAGCAAAATATGATTAGTTTTATCGTAAAAATTAGTCAATAATTTGAGTGATTTATTCAAAACGTATTAATATTTCCATTGAATAAATGATTTTACTTATAATCGACGATTAATTCAGTGCTATTTTGCTCATTAAAAATGAATGAATTCATTAATAAATTAATGACAATCAGAGACAACACACAAAACGCAAACCAATTATTAACTGAGAATACAATGACTTATAATTAAAATTATATTCAAAAAACATGAAAATTATTATCGTTTTTATGCATGACTTCCATTGGGAGACGGATAGAGAGGGAGAGACGACTAAAGTCCCAATTATTGTATAGAATAACATATAATTTGATGAATTAGTGGCTGTTTTCTAATTATAATTAGTTATATTAAACTGTTTTATACTTTTATTTGTGTTTGTTTTTATGGATGTTTTCCAAATGTCTTTCTATTCCTATAATTTTGTTTTTTACTTGTGATGGACACAATTCAGGCAAACCTCCGCCCGCACTGGTCTGGTATAGAGAGGAGCATATGATTGATGACACATTCACTAAGAGTATTGATAATAAGACAATACGTAACGACTTATTAATAATTAATTTGACGCGAAATGATCTGAACATAAAATATGTGTGTCATGCGGTGAACCCAAACTTTTCCGTTCCCATCAAAACTTCTGTTTCATTAGACATCAATTGTAAGTCATTTTTGAGGTTTTTTTCCATAAAAAGTCTTTAATTCTAAACCAAAAAAAGACTACTCTTTTATGAGTTAAAAACCATTAGAGCTCTGCATAAATTGAAAAACGCTAATAACTATTCCCTTTTTTCTCTGTCCCCACAAAAAAATTACAGTAAAACCATTAGATATTAGTATTAATTCATTGGAGAATCCATTATCTGCTGGTAATAGTGTGGAACTGATCTGCACTACTGCTGGCAGTCGGCCACCGGCGCAGATAACTTGGTTTAAAGACAGCCGTCCATTAAGTCATTCCAGGTATGCATCCCTTTTCAATGTTTTTCTAATGAATTTAATTTAAAGGCATTCGTATTCTGTGCTCTCATTATACGAAACACGACATTCCTTTTGAAAACAAAATTATATATTCGTTGAATAGTTTACACAAAAATTTGTTTCTAGTTTTTATTCGTTGAACTGAACTCTCTTATAAATACTGGTCTTTAAACTCAAAATTTAAACACAAATTAATTAATCAATTCTTACGTAAAAATTATAATTAATTTTCGGCAAAACATTTGTTAAACAAAAACAAAAAACAAAAAAATTGCCAAAAACTAAGTGTTTGTAAACACAATCAGAACACAAGTGATGAGTAAATACCTTTCACTACTGCGAGTGAACTGTCATTTGCTGAAAAAATAATCATTAATTTGAAGCACTTTATTACAAAATAAGAATAAAATTGGTTTCAATGAATAATAGCACAGAATATGTTTCAGTCCTTATTTAATGTTTTTATTAACCGTCTATTCACTGAATGCGACCCCAAAGTGAGCGCACATCAAATGTGGGAAACCTGACCACCAGTGCCATTACGTATACACCATCTGCTGAAGACCACGGCGTTTATCTCTCGTGTAGGGCAGAGAACCTAAGACTCGCCAATAGCTCAATAGAGAAGGGGCTCCGACTCAACGTTAACTGTAAGTTCCGGTCCCTCTCTTTTGCATCAGTTAATCACTACTGACTACTACTAGTCCTCACTCTTCGCTATTGACTTTCCAAACACTGAATCTCTTTTGCTATTCATCCAAAACCATAGACTGAAAGATAAACTTAAGTTAAGAGCAGATAAACTGAGAAAACACTGAATACGAAGGGAACAGAATAAGTGGGGATTGAATGAGAAATAAAAAGTTGAATAAACATTAAAAATCTCTTTTCGGCTCTGATTTCAATGACATTAGAGTTTGTTTTTCAACGATTTGTGTTCACTCTTTTCATTTCATGCGTTAAGTTAATCAAAGGCCTTCTCTTTTGGGTGGCTTTCCTTCACTCAATTCACTTCATTATATTCACACTTTTGAGACAACTTTTATTTCGACACAAAATAAAGAAAAGAAATTTCAAAATAAAAGCCAAAACTTATGTCAAACTAATAGACTGTTTGGAAGGGCTGTCGGCTTACGATTTGATAATACATTTGTTTTCACTGATATTTATTTGATATGAGTTTTGTTTTTGGGTTCGTCTGTCAGATGCACCGCAACTATCATTAATGATGGGCACCAGTGGTACCAAAACTGGTCAGCATATCAGCGAAGGCGATGAGATATTTATGAAATGCCAGATCAATGCCAATCCGCCAATACTTGTGATACAATTTTACTTCAATGGCACACAAATTGACGACACTATTGAAGGTATTCCTCCCCTCTCTTCCAAAAACAACTTCTAATAGAATTAATCAAAAGTTTAGTTAAAATCTCAAAACATTTTTCATCAAATCAGACAAAAATCTTCACAAAAATAATTAATTTGAGAGAAAAACAATAGAAATGACACAAAAACTAATCTATTTTCACAATACGACAGATCATTATAAGCGAAAAAAAACATTAAAATTAATGACAAGAAAAACATTTTTTCTAATTTTCTTATCGAAACAAATGTAAGGAATTATGAAATGTTTTTATCGGGAAAAAGAAAAATAGAAAAATAGTTTTCAAAATGAAATATAACTAAAACTTGAAAAATAATTTTATCTTTGAATTTGTCTGAAGGGGTATTCATTAAGAACTCAACTCTAGTAGTAAAGAGTGTTCGCCGCCAACATTCCGGACGCTATCAGTGCTCTGCCAACAATTCCGAGGGACGGGGAGATAGCAATGAATTATTAGTAAACGTAACGTGTAAGTAATTATTAAATCATAACCAAGGTAGTGACAATTCAACAAGTTAACCTAGTTATTCCTAGTTGTATTCTCCGCCAAACTCTCCCCGATCTTCGTTACGCAAAAATTCCTGAGATATCTGAAAGACTTTTAGCAAACATTTCATTAAAATTTTGAAAAAATTATCGCAATTTTAATCCGAAAATAATGTTTTACTTTCAATCATTTCTGAGTGAATAGAGATCTAAAACAGCGATACCTTTCCCTCCCTTCCCCCGAATATCCGTTTATTTTAGGCGAAAAAAACTTTTGAATGCGATTAGTATTGAGTGAAAAAAATAGTTTCAACTAAAGTCTGAATAATTGATGACTTGTTTAGTGAAATGCTTTGTCTTTTGATAAGAATTTTGAGGCATAGGAAGGGTTGATACAAACCCTAATCGTTAGTCGATTCCAAGAGGACTGCCATCTGTTCATAAAACAATTGCCTTCCATTTGAAACCTTGATATTCTAACTATAACCATGCTAAATTAAATTTTCATTTGGCAGACATACCGGTATGTAAGTCCCAAAAGCAGGTGTTTGGGGCAGCACTGGGAGAGAAAGTGGTAATCTTGTGTCAGGTCGATGCCGAGCCCCAAGACGTGGCCTTCCAATGGACAGTCAATAATAACGAACTGTTGGGCAGTTATAACAGCTATGGGTTAGAGTCGACCCTCACATACGTACCCAAAACCAAACGAGACTTCGGAGTCGTGTCCTGTCGAGCGAAGAACGCCGTTGGAGTACAACTCGATCCCTGCATTTTCTCAATAGTGGCGGCGGGTCTGCCCTCAGCAGTCACTGGTTGTCTTGTCGTCAACCAGACCTCAACTTCAATACTGATCGACTGCATCGGTGGAGACGATGGGGGACTCCAACAGATCTTTCATTTAGAACTATACGACTCATTCTCTTTGAAACTCATAACAAATGTTAGCCAAACAAATAGGGCTGAGTTCAGACTCAACGGCCTCTCCTCAGGAACACAGTATCTGGCGGTCATCTATTCGTCCAATTTGAAGGGCCGTAGCCCTAGTGTCGACCTGACTGTCCCAACACTGGCTCTTCTCAACAGAAAATTTGGTGAATATTAATAAATAAAATGAAAATTTGATAAAAATTGAAAACTTGTTTCCCTTTCTAGTGGCTGACGGCCCACATACTGAAGATATTAGCGCTTTATTGGCTGCAATCTTAGGGCTGGTATTAGTGTTGGTCTTAGTTGTGATGATTTTCGTCATTATTTGCAAAATTAGGACAAAAAATAGGCGAAAGGAAAAGAGAGTCAGAAGAGTAAACTCCAAGTATTGGCTCAGAATAAGTGTTTGACACAAATATTTGATTTACTTTTTGTTTGTTTCCATCAGTTCTGAGATAATGTCCGACAACTCGAAAGAGGATTTCACAGAAATACCGGACTCTGGGCTCAAGAATCCGGATGTCGTTCCGCCAATCGATGGCTACGCTCTCGGTTACGGAGGACTGGATATCGGTTCCGACGACTTTCCACAACAAATACAACCCATTAATAGCATTAGCAGTAATAGAGTGTCGATCAGCACAACCATAAACGCTCAGAATATTAGTGATTTCGTGAGTCTATCTATAATTGAAATCAAAATCAATTGTTTTAATCCAATTCTTAGGCACAGAATGAGAAGCAGACGACAATATTTCCCGGCAGTGATCAGCTCCTCTGCATTACTCTTACACCCGAACCGATTGTCAACTTTATTAACGTAAGACTTCTTCAGAAAATCCAATGATTTATTGATTTTATAGACTTTTCTAAACATTTTTCATACCTTTCCTACAATAGTCAGCTCCGGAAGAGTCGAAACAAACGATTCAAAGACAGAGAGTTTTTCCATTGTCGACACCCGTCTGACAGTGACTTCACTGATGATAATCAGAACATAACTCAAGAAATGAGTCCCTTTTCACAGAAGAGTGCCTTAAAATCGCAAAAATTGGACTCAAATTGAAGACAAACTCTAAATGAGAGACAAAACTGTTTTCAAATAATTTCTTAAAACAAAACATTTACTCAAAAATCGATTTCTATTTAAAACTCATTTCTATTTAAAAAGTCTTTAATAATAAATAAAATTAATATTTCATTTGATTTTAATAAAAAAGTTTTTATACGATTTTTTTAGAGGGAAGGGAGAGATGGAGAGGGTTAGAGAGGGTTAGATTGAGAATATTCATTTCACATTTTTATAGAAACGAGAGTTAGTCTGACATCTGTTGAAAATAAAGTGAAAAACTGGTCTTTTCATAAAAAAATTGTTATTCAAAAAATATAACTCATGTTAATTAGGGAGAGAGAGGGGAGAGTTTAAAAACCATCCAAACAATGATTTACGTAATATTTTAATCACCTGACAGTCGTTTCTCATAATTGGCAAAACCCTAAAATTTTAGTGTTCGGCCGTCAAGTGTCAAATAAAGGGTCAATTGAAGTACATTGAAGTCAATTGAAGTTAACTTTTGCTACAAATATATTGTTAACGATAGATGTCCTCCAAGTCTACAATATTTGGTGCAAATATTGTTTGACTAAAGGCTACGATAACGCCATCTGAAGACTTTTGAGCGAAACAATTGATTTTTGGCCTATTTTTTGAATAAATAAACAAAACATTGAATTCAAATAAATATCGATTTTAAGCGAAAATTCATTAAAATATTAAATGAATTGACGGACGAATCGATTGGTCGTAATGTCGTTAAGTGAATGGTCTTCGCGATTGTCTTCTCAGTCCTCCGATTGTTCACTAAAAGTGGTTCCGACGGAAAGCCATTCTTCGGGTGCTTTTACTTTAAACGATTGGTTACACAAAAAGAAGGACGACTTGAAACCCGAGAACCGGATCCGAGGCTTCATAGCGAAGGCTGAAGAAGCCATCGATGGACACAACTTCGAGGATGCGATGGCTCTCTACTCACACGCCATCGAATTGGCGCCGAATGACAGCTATTTATATACTGAGAGGTCGTATTGCCATCAAATGCTGCAGAAGTTTGATTTGTCGCTAACCGACGCCCAGAAGGCCATTGAATTGAGTGACCAATCGGTAGACAAACAACAAAAGGTACCGAAACCAACGCAAAGGATCAATTATTTGGCAAAATATCGAAATAAACTCATGTATTACCGAAAGGCAAGAGCTTTGATAGCTTTGAAGCGCTTCCAGGAAGCCATCGATGCACTCGTTTTGTCAAAAACATTGGCCATTGAGTGTCAGTTCATCGACAATGAGATCAAAGACATTAAACTTCAAGTTATCTGTGATTTAGGTTACGATCGACGAGACGTCGAAGAGGTGTGCAATCGATTGGATTCTATCGAAAAACTGATTAAACTCTTAAACCAAAGCAAACAATTGGACGACAGTCAAGACTATATGCCGTCCAATCCTTTCGGTTATACCGCTCTTTATGTCAACGGTTTGGACAAAGATCTCGAAGAGAAGAAATTAGAGGAACTGTTGACCACTTGCGGTGAACTTCTTCGGTGTAAAGTATACTCCAATTCAGAGCAAAGCAAAGCTATTATCTCCTTCTCAGAGGAGGACTCATATTCAGTACGAAAGGCAATCCGTATCATCCGTTCAAATAAAGATTTGATTCGCGACCAATCATTGGATAATCTGGTCTTCTGTTACAGACACTCATGTCTTGAGGGCAGCTCTGACTTGAGGTCTGATCCTCAGCTCAAATTCAAAGGCACTGAAATCGGTGGCGAGTGTTTCAAATGGCGGACCACTGGATGTGATAACAAAGACTGTAAAGCACTTCATATACCTCTTTGCCATCATTTGGATCAACAGTCAGTTGAGACTAAATCTGTTTCCGAACGCAAACGAAAGCCAATAGTCTTTGACACAAATTCTTCGTCAAAAGATCTGAACAAAAAACAGGAAACAAAAGAAAGACAACGAATCAGTTTCCATATCAATGGAGACAACGACTCTTCAAAGTCACCAAAAGTTCTGACCAGTCCTTCAAAAAGGCTTAAAACTCGTGATACAAGTCTTCTGAATATGAAAGTCACCGAAGAATCTCTTAACGAAGAATTAGATTCAATCGCTTCCAAACGCAAACCCATTTCGAGCGATAGAAAGGGTTTTGTTGTTTGTCTTAAGAGTGACTCTCCGGCAACGGATTCACCAAAAGTCAGGACCGAAAGGAAACGCATTGTATTTGACATCACATATGATGACAAAGACTCTAAGGAAGACACGAAAGACAATAGTCTAATAGATTGTAAACCATTGAAAGCCTGTGCGACGCAACACAACAACCGGAACGTCACTTCATATGACGATCTCTTCGACTAAACATATGTTCAATTATCGTTCAAAACCTTTTCCATTGATTTAATGATTTATTGTTTTAATTGTTTAATTCATTTGTGATTTTAGTCTAATTTTCAATTGTTTTTCATTAATTCATTAGAATTTTATACGAAATAAGATTTGCCGACAAATTAAATTAAATTTTGATTATTTCTGTCTTTCATTTCAAACATTTCAAAGTTTTAATTGAAATTAATTTTTATTATTATTTTAATTCAAATATAATACGAATTTTTATAAATCAATTGATATTTGAAAAAAATGGTCAGAATATAAGAAAAAAATACTGTTTTATACATAAAATATAAATCTTTAAACATTTGAAGAAAAATACATAAAATTGTCAAAAAATAAATCAATTTTTTGTGAAAATGTGATGAAATGGAAAAATAAGTCTTTGAATGAGATTTTCATTGAAAATAAGCTCTGATTTGAATCTCATTTTCGACTAAAAGGAAAAATTTGGTGAAAGAATGCAAAAGATTTTGTGATAATCCACTTCAACAACAGCTGTTCTATAGAGAAGAGGGCAGTCCTCGTGCTTTTCAAGGTTCAAATCTTCAGCCAATTCGAGGGCCGACTCATTCGCGTCTATAGTGTAATAAAAGAATCCATTTTTGACCGCAATTTCAAAACCGTTGACCAAATTTACGACCAATTGTTCGGCGATTCCTCTGCTGTTGGCGTAAACGGGACTCAGAGTCGCGAACTTTGAGCTGTTCTCACGAATACATCCGTAGCCGACAACAGAACCAGTGGTCGAATCGATTGCAGACAAATAGAGAGACTCCGGTTCTCTCAAAGACATGTTTAAGAGTCTGTCTCTTCTGTAGCCATGGATTTGTTGATCGTATCGAATGATGTCTTCAATCAAATCTTCGCTAATTATTGGTTCCAGTCTTACGTCAGATCTGTTTTGAACAGCATTTCTGAGGCCTTTCCCAAAATAGATAACCATTTGTTTGTTGGACTCGACTTTGAAGCCCAACTGATCCCTATATAACTCGATTTTGTCGGGAATCGCAAAAAGACCGCAATTTCTGTCTCCGATATAAGTCATAATACTTTTGAATAACTTTTGTCCGATTTTTCGGCCGAAATACTGTTTGCGCACAGCATAGAGTCCTATGAAGCCTGAGTCAGGCCTCAGGAAAGGTCCGCCACAAACGCCAATCACTTCATCTGAATATAAAACAAATTATTGAAAAACTAATTGAAATAAAACAGAAATTCTAACCATTAGTGGAATCGATGGCCACATAAAATCCTTTTCGATCCATTTGGAGGTAAGTGAGGAGTGAGTGCTTTGCCTCAAACAGGCCATGACTTGCGAACACCTCAAGAGCACCGGGAATGTCACCACTGGTCATATGTCTGATGATTATCTGATTGCAATTGTCTTCTTCTTCGGCCATATTTTCTTCTGAGACCAGTTCTCAACTGAAAGTCAGTTTTCTTTTGAAGTGGTTCTCAGGTTTTCAAGTGAGAGGTTGTGCGACGACTCAAGACTTGTTTAAATCAATATTTCGAGAGACAGTCATAAAGATCTGAACAATTTTTGTCCGGATCCGACACTTATCAAATGATTGACACTTGAAGGACACGGAACTGACTCAAGACTATTGGCTGTAATCCAAAACTATCTCTTTTGAAGGACTATCGAAGCCATCAAAACAATGCCATAAGTCTAGTGATTGAGTCGATGTCTGCAACTCTTTTGCGGAGTGACTACTCGTCCAGAAGAAGAACCATCAGATTGTATGACATATCCATCTCTTTACCAAATCTTCAGTAACTTTTGTTTTTCTCTCATCTGAAGACATATTTCAACTTTCAATCAATTTATTAAATTAAACGATTGATGTCTTAAACCGTTTTCTTAATAAAAGTGATTAAAAATATAAAAGAAATCAAATATTTAAAGCAATTTAACCACAAATTAAAGGATTAATTATTAATTATTTAATAATAAATTCAATTCAAATATAATTTCAATTTGTTTTCAATTACGACAAAAAAATAACAAAACATTTGCAATACTTTTCAAATGAGAGAAATGAGTCCCTCTTTTGACGTACTTTTTGTGTTAACAAATCATTTGTTTCCCACAAAGGGTTCCATTAATTTAAAGGGGAGTTAATTGAGAGGGAAGTCAATTGACTGTAATTCAAATCAATTTAATGATATTTTAAATCATTAGTTGAGACGACTGTCAGTTCCGGACTATATATCATTAAAATCCAAACAAACTGATGATCCGAACAAAGTTTTTATGGATAAATAATTCAAATTCTTGAGCCCTTCAAGATCATTAGATCTATATGAGATGAACTGGATGCAAATCAAACTTTTGACCTTTATTTAAATGTCGAAAATCATTAAAAAGTCAATTCCTTTTGCGAAACAAATAACTTATTTAATAAGTTTTGATGTTTTCATGCATTCAATTGACTGTAAATTTTTGGTTTAATATTCTTTTCACAGAATATATACTTTTGAGCAAAAAGTTTAATAAAAATTCAATTTTGAATGTTTTCACTGAAAAATGGATGAAATAATTCATCTTTTTTTGTCTTAACAGTAATCGAGTCAACAATTTTGTTTAACAAAGTTTTAAACTTACCAAGAAAAAAAAGAACAAAATTATTCCTTGCTCAATTCAATTTATCCATTGAAAACAGAATAAAAACCAAAATAATTCAAAATATTCAACGAATTTGGTCTAAAGAAAGAGAGATTTTCGCTAAAATTGTTTGAATTCTTTGACTTAAAAAAATCTTTATTCAAATAAACAGATAATAATTGCAATTCTTATAACTATTGATCGGTTAAGTTATGAAGAGTTTAGTGACACAAAAAGGGGAGGGGAGGAAATGGAGCCGAAATTTTCATCAAAAATTATTTCATTTTGATATACATTTTTAAAAAGCAATAAACTATTTCTAAATCTGTTTGAAGAGTTCAAAGAGATATCTCTGAAGAAAGAAATTATTCTTCAAAAGGAGAAGAAGTTATTCGCGAATCGATGAACACATTAAAGGAATGGAAATCACAATAAAAGTTGAAATTAATTTCTGAAAATATTCGTCATCTTATCATTGAATGCAAGAAAAAGAAAATTTTAATATTTCTCTTCAACTCCTTTATTGTGTAAATGTCATCATCGACTTCCAGAATTATAACTGGTGTGACCAAGGTCTCACTTGCTCTTTGAATCATATACTTATTTATCCTATAAAGATTCCCTTGTCCCTAACCAATCATTCGATCTAGATTCAATTCAATTTGCTTTACGAAACACCCAATACTTCATTCTTCTTATGAAATAAAAAAAAGAATTTCAACAAAATTATTATCATTTCTGAAAAAATTCTGAAAGTATTTTATCAAATGCCAAGAATCGTAAATACAGTCTAAAGTGATTTAAAAAGAAAAACCTAAAAGAGATTTACATTAACCCTTCCCCTGGATATGCCAAATAATAATAGACAAAATACTTTTTTTCATGGTATCAATAGTTGAGGAGAAAAAGCTTTTTTGTAGTCAACAAATGATTTTTTATATACAATTCGCGTTTAATAGCGAACAGCGAAGAAACGATTCAATGATTTTTCTCCTCTACTTATGATCTGCTCTTAAAATCTGATGCACAACAAGAGTGAAACCCATTGGAGAGGAAAAACCTTTTTTACTTAAATTATCTAAACTATAGACATATATTAGGATAAAATGAAACACAGAAAAAGAAAAATACAACTAAAATAATACTTAAAGAATATCTATTGAAATATGAATCAAATCGGAATTGAATTCCTTGTGAACCCAATAATAATAGGAGAGACTCACAAATCTATGCAAAGGAAACAACTAATAAAAAGTCTTTTGGGGAACACATATCATATCAAAAGAAAGACCAAATTAACGATTGATTTCTTCATTACTCTATCTATTAAACTGAAAAATATATTTCATTTATTGGAAGAAAAATAATAATAATATCTTCGGGTCATTGAAGAAGACTTTCAGACAATAAGTGTATGAATAGTATTGAAGAATGAGATGTAATATGCGATCAGAACCTGCATCGCAACGCATGAGCCAAATAAGGAACAGCACAGTCAGTGCCATAGCCTTCCGATAGATATGCCTTCGCTCCCAAAAAGTCATTGGATTCAGTGGTGAAGAGTATCCTATGCTATGCTATACACACACAGCAGACAGAGCTCTGGTATCCTTTTGCTTCATTTGTATCCTATGGTTGACAGCACTTGTATCCTATGCTTAACACTCATTCATTTAATATATCGAAGAGAATAAAAAGAGGAAAGTAGTATCATATCTAACAGAACACTGGTTGTATCCGTACGGTATGTGTCGTCCTTTTATAACGGTTAAGACTATTTGTATTTTTCAGATCCGAAAAACGTAATACTCTTCTCTCTCTTTCTCTTTTCTAATCAAAAAGAGAACGGAATAAAAGTTTTCTACTCAAGAGAAGAGTTGTATGAAAAACGTGTATTGAATTAAATACTTGTTTTATTTATTCCTGGCCTTTCAATTACTCTGTTCCCAAAGTACTCTCCAATTTTGGTCGATTTCCAACACATTTCTTATGAGAGGCCAGTCGTCTCTCTATTCGATCCTGAAGTTCATTATCAATAAATGAGTGAAGAATTTATTTTGAATTCCAATCGTTTTGTGAAAATCAAATTTATTATCGAATATAATATTATTTGTAAAAAAAAGTTTTCATTTTATCGATTTTTAACTCAATTTTGTCTCAAAACTAAAGAACTGAATCATAAATCAAACTCAAAATTAAAGGAAATTTTTCATTATTTCAACGGAAAGAACAAAAAGTGTTAAAAACTAATAGAAGACAAAAAGATGACAAATATTTTGTTTTAATAATAAAACTGAAGAAAACGAAAAAAATAGATCATTAAAAGACATTAATTAAAAGTGAAGACCAAAAAACTTACAATAATTTTCGACCAATTATTTTGTTTATCGGTTTAATAGACTTATCGACTGATTAAGTAATGAAACAACATTTTCAGTGGTTTCGCATTATCTCAGACCCAAAACAGAGCCGAAGAGCACCGCCTCAGCAGAAGAAGTAGAAGAAGAATAAGAAGAGAAGAGGAAAGACATCTGAATTGTGCGAAAAGAGATTGTTGTTTGTGATTGGATTCGCTTCGAAGTCAATACAACTGTCTGTTATCCGCACCGATAGTCAGATAAGATATCGACATAACTGGTGAGTAAATCAATTACAATAAGTCAACCATTCGTTCAACTGTTCACAAAAATGTGTTGTTATTGTCGACTAAATAATCAACTTTTTCTATATTTATTATAAATCGATGAAAAAATTCTTTTAATCCAATTCTATTGGTATTTCGATAGCCAGAGGGGAGGGAAGCAGTTGCCTGTCTTCACAGTTATTAATGATTTATATCGTAATCGATACAAGTCTTCAATAATTATATCAAAAACACAATGACTTTTGACCTTCAGATTAAAGCAATAGCAGAGCCATTAATAATTTATCTAAGATAATTCTTTTGGAAAGTTAGTAATTGAGTATGACCAAGAATGTATTGTATTGGCAACACCTTGATTACTTTGAACATCAAAAGTCAATCTATTATTATTATATTGATATTCAAGTATTACAAGAGTTGGTAAGCAATACAGTCCCTCAGAGTCATAGAAATAGCAGATTGTGAGCCATTCATAGAAAGATTGGGTGTATTTCCAAAGGATAAGGAAGGGATTGGTTTGCGTCGAATATCAGTTGATTACAGTTATGCTATGCTTTTGTTAGCATATGATATAAATACCTGTCGTTAAATGTGATTGCATTGCATTTTAGTCTTCTGTTCCCAAAAGTCAATAATAGGATTCTCTCTGTTATTATAATAGAGGAGCAGATAATTAACAGATTCTGTGCCTCTCTATTATACTCGTGGTAGTGCTCGCCCTGAATAAGAAATTGTAGCATACGATCAGTCGATTTAGCCATCAATCGATTCCACGTACTTTTTCTAATTCAGCTGAAGATTAGTCCGGACTCAGAATCGATTAATGGAAAGGTATTAATGATTCTCTTGAGTCGAGGAGAATGTTTTGAGCACAGAATAAAGTGTGAGTTTAGAGAAGAAAATTTCATTTGAATTTGGATTCAATGATAAACATCTTAATTAACAAAAATCTATTTAATTGAATAAATTACACGAAAAATTCTGTTCCGACTTAACTCAGAATATTTTAATTCAAATGAAAAGTTCAGTTCTTTTCAGAAAATAAAATCCTTTCAACAGTCAGTC
Organism: Tectocepheus velatus; assembly: GCA_034700625.1. Classification (NCBI taxonomy): domain Eukaryota; kingdom Metazoa; phylum Arthropoda; class Arachnida; order Sarcoptiformes; family Tectocepheidae; genus Tectocepheus; species Tectocepheus velatus. Next base: position 56,448 of record JAQIXV010000107.1, read on the forward strand.
AATCGTTTTTGACGTTTAGAAGACATTCAGACATTATTTCAAAGTATATATTCGTTGAAAACATTTAGTCATTTATTTTGAAATTCATTGAATTTTTACCATTTTATCAATAATTTAGTTCTGAGAAAATTCTTTTCATTCTGTATTTGCTTTCATTCAGAATATCTTTTTTTGAAAGCTTTTTATGAATAAATAAATATTTGAAAAAATATCAATCGATTCGTGTCTTTGATTGACTGAGGATTTAGTTTTGAATAAAAAATCTTTTTATTGAAGTAAAAGACTTCTTATATGAGGAAAATAAAACAAACAAAACAGGCAAGAAAATAGGATACTCAATCAATTCATCTGGATAAATTTCAAAACCAATCACTCACTGGGTTAACCATAAAATTCACTTAAATTTTCAAATTTTCTTTTAAATTAAATTTAAAATCAAAATAATAATCAATTCCGAGAAAAGTTATCAAAATTTTTTGGACATGAAATACAATAAAAGAAAGTTTTGATTTTCAGTTATAAATGTTATAACTTATAACTTTTGGTTTGAGATTTTGATTGTTATTTCTCTAATAAAACTTTTATATTAAGAAAAATAGTAATAAAAACTTTGATAAGAGAACAAATCAAATGAGGAAAATCACATTTTCTAGCCTAACATTTATTGACCAGGGCTATTAGAATCCTAAGAGTAATACCCAGGGCAACCCTAAAACATAATTTGAACGTCCATTGAATTTTAAAGATGTATTCTCCAATCAGATCAGAAACAAAATGATAAGTGTCAAGATTGATCTAGATCAATGATCAAAATAGGAAGTGATATCTCGATATTTTGAATTTCATGAAAAACTTTTGAAAACAAGTTATTCTCAAAAATGATGTAAAAAATGACAAATCATTTCTCCAACACTTCTCTATCCATAAGATTGAGTGGAAATAGAATTTTTCTAAAAGAGTTATAAATCAGTTGCAAAAAAGGCATTGATTTTCGGGCATTGAATTAGTTATTAGTCGAAAAGAGAGCGAAAAAAATTGATTCTCGTCTGACATTCAAAGCAAGAAAAATACTTTTAACCGATTTTAACGAAAATTTCAAACAGAAACACACTTTCAATCGATAACAAGAGCCCAGAGATGAGTGGTCTGGGCTCTCAAATCCATTAAAATTGATTGCTTGAAGTTTCAGGTTAGAAATTCTTAAATTCAACTTGATTAATTGATAATTGTGTGGAAAACTTCAACTATTAACAAGAAGAAAATATTAGACCAAGATTGAAATCAAATCAATTAAATGGTTTTGTTGTAAAGAGAACAACAAATAAAATTTTATTTATTATACTTTTCAGCTTGGTAATAGGATTTGAGATTTTTCATTTTATTTGAAAAACGTATTTGATTGAGCAAGGCAACAAATCTGATCAAACAATAAATTGAAAGCAACAAAATTTGTTTTTTGGTATAGAATTTCAAAAGTAAAGCCTCTATTAAATAGTTGCAAGACTCAAATAGAGCCAATTCTCATTGTGTTTGACTTTCTGTCAGTGAAATCAAATGAAAAAAGATTTTGACTTTTCAGACACCAGTCAATAGACTCGGAGTTGTTGTGAAATAGATCTAAGCCTCGAATATAAAGAAAAGTAATGCTAAAGAACTACAGTTTGGGAGTGAGTGCTAACTGAGTGCTAACACTGCACTTTCAGACGTTGGATCAGTTCAATAGCAGAGCACAGAATAAAATAGTTGACTAAACTATAATTTCAAACATACAAAAGAATTGCAGAGAAAACATCAAAAAGTAGTTCAGAGCGAAAGAGTTGTGAGAATTAGTCTCCAATTTTTTTTCATTGAAAATAATTGAAAGAAAAAAGAGTTTATTTCTGACAATCGAAGGGAAGGGTTGGCCATAACATTGAAGGGATAATAAAATATAGAATTTGTCGTTAAAATGAAATAATAATAAACAGATAAAGAAAAATAAAATGTTTAGGAAAGGCATCAAATTTTGAATAATGAATAAAATATTGAGTCCAATAAGAAATTCAATGCAAATGAAAAATTTGATTCTTGCAAAGTATGAAGATTTTCTATTCGGAAAATCTATTCATTAAAATATCGAAATTCTTTTGTAGTCATCCATAAGTGAAATATCAAAAAAAGAGTCAAAAAATAAGAGTAAAATCCTTTTCAATCTTCTTAATGAAAATATCTTTTTATAAAATAACTTTTCATAAAATAACTACTGAAAAGATATACTCGCATTAACTTAAATCATTTTTAAAACTACTAAGTACATTTAAAAATAAGAAAAGGTGAATCTTTTCAAAATTCTATGAAGATATCAAGACTATAAATTTAAAAGAGTATTGAGAAAAATGATAACTCAGTGTTTGCATTGGAAATGGTGTACCACTTTTGACACATCAAAATATATCACATCTTAAAACACATATTGAAACTAATTTGAATTGCATTGCATTCAAATGTGCGGCACAAACACAGAGACATATAAATACACAGTAGGAGAGGGAACAGTCTTTTCTACTTAAATAAACAGTATATACTTTTTACTAAAGAATATTCTTTAGCCGTAAATATATACAAATTTTATGCATATTTACAATATAGACAGTGCTATGTCTCGGGAGTGCAGTCACAACGCCGGCGGAAAATATATTTTGAATATTTTTTTCAACTCATCTCTTTTTTCAGTGAAAACACATCTCTTTAAGTCTTAAGAATCGCATACATAACACAAAATATTCTTTGCATTCAATTTAGGAATCTATTGGTAATCAATAGAGGATTTGCCTTTCGATTACTGACTCAAAAGTATTTTTCATACATTTCAGCGAATATTAATGAATGTGTTATTCATTTTTAGGCAAAGGGAGAGTAATAACACCATTAGGAAACTTAAACATCATTTTTAGTGCAAATCCAAATATTTTTCGCTTTTAAAGAACTAATTATTTGATTATTTTGTTTGCAAATGGAGACCAAATGACTTTCAAATGAGAAACAAAATTAATTTCTCAAAACATTGAGACGTTTGCTAAAAACAAAACAAAACGAAAGAAATTTGTTTTCAATTACGAGAAATAATTTCGAATTAATTACAGAAAAGATGTTCTCTTTTAAAGAGATTTCTTTGCATTCAATGTTTGTAATGAAAGTAAGAGTGAAAATGAAAAAACAAATGAATACTCTTTTGGGATACATTTTCAGAGCCAGTATTCAATGTTGTGAAATAAGTCAGTAGAGGAAAGCCATCAGTATTTCTACGATTTAGTACTCGTTTTACATTAGACTCTCCTCTAGTTTTTGGTACAAAGTTTTGAATTTGAAATTCTTTACACTTTCCTAAACATAAGGAAATATATGGATATCTCCATAACTGTAAAGTCAACGATATTATAGTCAGAGCCATAAGTTTAGTCTTCTCTAAACGAAAAATAAAGAAAAATTTTCAATTTGTCGGAATATTCATCCATTCATTCAATTTTTTATTCTGAGCCAAACATTTCCATAACTATAATCACTAATGCACTCAACACTTACATTAGTTTTTGCATAATTTTCTCTATCTTTAAAATTTTCACTCGAGATCTGGTTTTTAAAGTAAAAAATTATTACTACTTATGAATTGTTTGAATGCTATTCACAAAAGCCCTTAAAGCCATTTGAAAACAATATCGTAATTCTTGTTATTCAAAAAACAGTTGAAAAACAGACACTTATTCTGTGCTCATAATTAATAAACTCAATGGATTTCGTCTGTGCTCTCAATGTTTTTTAAGGCAAACAATTTTTTAACGCAATTGAAATGCTTTTGAAAAATATTTTATTTTTCATAAAATAAAACATAAATACGAAATGGATTTTAATAAAAACTCTTTTTATGCCATTTTCATAGAATTTTCAATTAAACAGAACTACACTTATAAAGGGTAGACATCAAATAAATGCAATATTTCTCGACTCATAGCTCAGAACAAACTGAATCCGAATATATATTTGAGATAAAAAAATAAAAATCTAATTAATTCAGTATTTGTTAAGTCATTAATTGATATCAAAAATTGCAGAATATTTTGTTCCGGAAGTCAAACAATTTTCAGTCTAATCCTAATTTGAAACATCAATCGGTAAAAGTGTCTGAAATACTATCGACTCGTATAAACAATTATAGACTTTTAATACAAAATACACACAAAATATTGAGTCAATTAAATTTCTCTCAACATATAGCGCACAGAATATATTCTACGAAACGTTAGAATCCATTTGTGAGTCTGAGATAAGCGGAAAAATTCATAATATTTATAAATAAATATCTGTTCAGTCCGTTGACTCATTCAGACTTTGGTCTCATCCATATATCAAATATCCCTTTCAGTTGATATGTTGTCCAACGGATTGATTTCTCATTTATTAATAGAAAGAAATAAAAGCTCTCACTTATGACACAACAAAAGGCAGTCACTATTTGAGATCTCAGTCAACAGTCGACATAACAACACATTTCTAATGGCATTCTTATTAAAGGCTCGTAAATGGATAAATAAATGGCCATATAATTGATATCTGTGGTCACTCTTGTATAAATTGAGGACATATCCCATCAAACTGGTCAAAGAACTTGATATCACACATTCATAACACCAGTCTCTCTCTCCCTCTCCCTCTATCCCTACTTACTGTTGAGAAGTAAAGGATTTTCTCATTTGATATCAAATAATGAAATATTTTTTTCTTAAGAGAAAACTAATCGGAAGCAAAACTGTTATTAACTATCATTGATATTAAACTCACATAAAAAGTTTTTGGTCTCATATTAAAAGGAATTCAATTCAAAAATAGTCTTTCAGTCAAAGATTTTTTTGTTAACTCCTTTTTCTTCTTCTAATCAAAAGGTATCGGAGAAGTGATATGAAAAATATTTTATATCAGAGAAAAGTTTTGATAGATTTTGATTCTATTTTCGGCTCAAATGATGTGTTGTCACAAAAATGTCTTATTTATCGCTAGAATAGCCTCTAATACACGGGTTTAGAGCTCTGGCCATTCGAACAGTGCTTGAGGTCATCCCTGAGCTAAAAGGGAAAAAAAGAATATTTTCATCCATTGGTTGATATTCATGTGCATTATATCCCATCACAAGTCCTGTTCCACTAGTTTTTCAAATCCTTTTACTGTTCGACCATTACATTAGTCGGACTCAAGAGTTGTTATAAGTTTTTAGGCAGAGGTATAACCAAGTAATATAAAAGAAATTGACATAAAGATAAACAAGGCAAACGTCAAAGAAATTTTCCATCAACTCATGTTTGACACTCTTGGTTACCCTCAGAATGGAATATATGATGGCGTGAATGAGAGAACTCTTTTGGTGCTGATATCGTCTTAGTTTTGTTGGCTATCAATGGCTATGCCTTTGAGTTAAGTGTAATGTTTATAATGCGATTCACAGCAGAAAAACAGCACAGAATTGAGACCAAACACTACTGTCAATGGATTTGACAATAATTGACAGCCTTTTTTCGCCCCAATACTACTTGTGCTAAAGATTTCCCATTTGTATAAACACGGAATGAATACAGTATTCATACGGAGTATAAGCACAACGCATATACCACATACTAAATGAACAGCTCCTGAAGTCCTAAGCAAACTGAATATAAGGCCAAAAGATTTGGTTCTTCTTTTTTTCATACCATTAATAAATAAGAAGATAAGAAATTTTGTTTACAACGTTTACGGCAACTAAAGGTTCAAAAGAAAAATTACCGAAGAATTTGGGCTTAATTTTTCATTAGATGCGAGTTTTATAACAAAATAACACTATTTTACGGACTATTTTTCCAGAGTTAATGATTTGGAAAAAACAGGAAATTATCGTTAAAATGGTATTAATAATAAAAATAATCTTAACTTTTGATTGGATTTCGCAGAAGAGTTATCCTGAATATGTAATTCTATGAGTTCACTACTTTCTCGGGCATTACTCAAAAGCTAATCTGGCAGTAAATCAAGCTTGATAAATTGTTATAATTTCCCTGCTTCATTCCAAATTACAATGAATAAATTTGTTTAAATTAGAATTTCCTTTTTGATCGTGGTCATTTCCTACCAAGCTAGCACTGCCCTTTTGTTAGTCTTTGACTTTTTCAATGACTTTATTCTGTGTTATTCTGTGCTATCTATAGCCAAACCCCAGTATTATAAGAGTAGAGATGTAGTGCTCGTCAGCCAAAGCCCAGATAGAAATGGATTTATTCTCACCAGAAATGGATTGATTCGGTTCTTTCGCTTCTATGCTTTTAACAGTAATTTCTCTCACTTTCTGTCTCTCTATCAGAGCCTCCCTTTCCCTTTAGCCAACACTCTTGCAGACAGACAGAGAGTATCGACGACTTATCGAAGTCTTTAATGTTATGTCAAATTTTTTTTATTCCATTTATTAATACTTTGTATTTCTTTTATCGAAAGCAAAAATCCCGAAACCATTTACGAGAATTGAAATCAAATCTGATTATAAAAATTTAAAGGTTTCCAAAGCATTATGTTATACACAATATTAAAGAAATAACTAATAAAACAAGACTTTAAGCTCCAGATCTTTTTGTTTTGTTTTTCAAAGAAAATACTCTTTGACTTCAATGAAAGACAATGAGTATTATTCACTTAAATAAATACTTTTTTGTCTCTCTTTTTGCTAATCCCCACAAATGAGTCAAACATTAATTTTCATTTGAATTCTCAAACGAATGAATAGAAACACATTTCAAAAACAGATTATCCATAAATCGACTGAAAACAAGGAAAAAATATTCTGAATATTCAGCAAAAAAGTGAACAATTGTTGTGAAATACTGCGAAATATTCTGCAGAGCTTTCGTTACAAACGACTTATAATAAATTTCTCATTTAGTTTAATATTAAGTGTTTAAGACATTTAACTCCAAACTCATCAATATTTTTGTCACAAAATTGATTTAAAAAGGAGAGAGGGAGGGAGGGAGGGAGAGAGAGAGAGAGAGAGAGTTATGGAGAAAAATAATAATTTATAGAAAGACTATTAGATAGAAGTCATAAACAACAACAAGAATCTAATGTATGAGAAATATTTCTTATCGTTTGTGAGTCGAAACGACTTCACAATATTATATCGAAAAGAAATATAAGTTAAAAGAGTGTAAGACTAGACTCATATGCTTTTTCTCGGTTCGCAAATTGTTCGCTATTGGACTCCAGGGTATTCCCCTTCCAGATGACTGTAAGTATGTGTCACTGCTGTGCTGGTATGTGCTGTTCTCAATCGAAATAGGACTTACAGTTTGGCTGTTTTAATGTGATTTCCAAATGAGAAAAAAATATATAAATTAAGAGTCAGTTCATAGCTATGACTAGACTTGACTCTCGATAGTGAAGTGCCTTTTGGGACAAATCGATACCAACTTTTGAGACAATATTAAGACCCGGATCTGAAGTAACTGACTCATTGACTGATTAGCTTTAAATTAGATATAAATCAATCAATAAAAGTCTATTAAACTAACGGACAGTTGTTTGGAGCTGTCATTCGCTTCACTGAAATTGTTTTAACAATAACTCAATTAAAACTGATTTGAAAATACGGTTTTCATTACATTTTGATCTAAAAATTATACGACTCTTCAAATGGTATTTCAATTAAAGTTTGTGCTCCACTCAGACAACACTTGACTTCGAGTAAAATCCATTCATATTTGATGACAACGCATACGATACCAATAGATATACAGTTTATATAATATATTGAAAGTGATATCAGAGGCAAGAATCGCATGTAATTCGTGTCAAAACAGATATTCAAAGAGCAGTTCACACGAAAACACTGAACCTAATGCTGACATCCCATTGAATACAAGAATTCATTGATTATATTATATAAGCCATCGTTTGATATGTAATTTGTATTCGAAAGATATCTATCATTAAAATTGTTGAAACGCTTCAGAATCCAAATTATTCGTTGAAAAGATCTGAAAATCATGATATCATGAAAAGAATTTTTCAAAATTTATAAAAATTTGCATCAATACATTTTCCAATTCCCGATTCTCTCAATAAAACTAGTACATATTTATGAATCAATAAGAATTTATATTACCCTGTAGCAATTACTGAATATTTCATCACTTTCTTGAGTTTCGTTTCATTTAAAATTATTTTGAGTTTATTTTTGAAGAAATTCAAAATTTATTTATTAGAGTCGAGAAACAGAACTCGAGTTTAATTCAATTGAAATGCTTCTGAATGTGAATGAGTGGATAGACATCCCAAGAAGAGCAGAGATAGGAAGGTGTGTTCAGTTGAGTTTAATTTAGCGTTTGAGAGAAAAAATTAATGCAAATTCGTGTATAACTAATTCAATTAATTTCTTATCTCTCATACAAATCAGTATTTTTTCTTAAAGCCAACAATTTTTTTGAATAAAAAGACGAACTAAATTAAATGAAGAAAAACTTTATCTTGTTTGTTTTGAAATAAATCCAGAATAATTTTAGATTGGATTTTGAGTAATCTGATTGGTCGACAAAAATATTCAAGAAAATCATTTTTCAAAAAGAAATTCACAGCATTTGATCGAAAATTTTGATTAAAGTTTTGATTTTTATTCCAAACAAATATTTCACAACTAATGGTGAAAATGATTTCATAACTCATTGACAGTAACTAATATATGGGAGAGGGATGGAAAAAGGGAGAGAGAGAGAGTCGTTTTTAGCTCCAACTCATTGTTTTGAATGATATAAAGAGCTTTCTCTTCAAAATTATTATTTAAATCAATAATTCATAAAATGAGTGAATTTTTAATAAACTTTTAACAAAATTACTTCTGAAGAGAAGATGGGTTTTGGTCTCTACTGTCGACGAAAACTGTAATAATTTATGAGATCTTATGCCTAATGAGCCAAACATTTGTCATCAAAGAAGAACAACTCTATTGTTATTGTAATTGAATTGCTTTTTCTTTTGGCAACAGAGATGAACACCAGAAAACTATCATAGGGTTAGACAGAGACCCTATTCTTGGGCATCTCTGGCACATAAAATCTATTTAATATTATAAATAAATTCGCTATCATTTGAATTGAATGAAGAAAACAATTGATAAGTGAATCCAAATCTCTTCGTTTCCAACAAACGAAATGAATTCTTCACTAAAATTATATTCACATAAAAGTTATTAAAATAATATTTTCATTTCAATTGTCTTTTAATTAAAAATTGAATTAATTTTTATTAAACTATTCAAAAGATTGAAATAGTAACAAACAATATTTAATTAAAAGCAAATAGACATTGCACAATGTACCCAGGTCAAAAATTCATTAAGTTTATAAAAATTTAATCAACAGTTTAATGAAAATTTATTATTCATGTGAAGAACGAATGATATTTTTAATTAAGGATAAAATTACTTAACTTTCAATTAATTACTCTTTTATTTCAGATTTTTTTTTCAGGAGATCTCGAGTTTATAAAATGTTTTTAACATCGGATTAAATGATGGCTTAACTCTTCAGATGAAAAGGACATCAAATGAGTGATGAAGTCATCGGTCGTCTCATTCATATTGAAATCATTGTTAACTTTATTACTGCAAATACAGCACTCATTCTGCATGAACTCAGGTATGTCTTTCAAAGGGGTCATACAAACTCTAATCAAGATTAATAACATATTTGACGATATCTATTTGACCTATCACATTTTTGGACATTTTTTAAACTTGTTAATCTCACTGTCATTTCATTGATAAATATGATGTCATTTGATCGCCAGTAAAAACTTTTTAGACTTAAAATTTTTGTTTATCTCTCGCGACTCACCCTCTGTCTCGATATTGGTTTCAATTTTTTGGTGTCAGCGCTCAGTCTGTCTGTCGATTGTATCGATTTTGACAATACTTTTCTTTTGTCGACAATAATAAGAAGTAATAATAAAAACAGAATTTTTTTCTTCACGTCTTCTCTTTCGTCGGACTTCAGAGACGAAAGAGAAAAATGCGATAAAAATTGGTTTTTGAGTGAAAAGACTAATAACTAACTGATAACTAACACAAACTGAGTCCCGGAGTTGTGGACTCAATAGACACTGAAAATTCAGTTTTTACTTTTTTCAGTACAGAAATAAATCTGTAGTTATTTTTGTGCCAAAAAAGCAAAAACATTACAAACAACTAATACCTAGTCTTTGTACAGTTTTCTGGAAATCCCAAAAGAGATCTGAGTTTCAACTCTTTTTTGATTTGTTTTATTTGTATTAAAAACATTTACCTCTTTTTAATCCAAATTCAGTTTTGAGACTCAATTCTATTCTAAGAATTATTTGACTTAATTCGAGCGGAAAATCATTTCTTACTTTCATTTTATTTTTGCGATTAATTTTGAGTTAAGCTCAAAGAAACTCTAATTTTATTGCAATTAAAGGAATATTTTTTCACTTTTTTTGTCACAAAACTATTTTATAATAAAAATATATAAAATATTTTCAAAAATATAATTCAAAATCAGTTGAGAGTCAAAGTCATTAAAATTCAATATTTTTCGTCACAAGACGTCAACCATTGATGTAAATGAAGGCAAATCTATTTGAGAGGAATCTTTTTCCGTGACTTTTATCTCAAAAAAATTAATATTCAATGAAAAAGAGACTAAATCTTAAATCCGATGGCATTAGACGTAACCAAAAACTAAAGTGTCAATAGATTTGAGTGTCATTTTGATAGGGATTTAATAATAGGTTTTGTTGAGTGAAACCCTTCCCAGAGAATGACATCAGAGTCTTAGGAAGAAAAAGTCAGTTGTGTTACGAAGACTCGATTATTAGTCAATAGGTTGGCTATAGATTTAGGATTTGGTTCAAAGGAATGTTATTAAGGATCAGATAGAAATTACTGGGGAATGGGAGGCATACAACTCTCTGCTCTCAAATAATGCCAATCATTAGAAACGATTTTCAATCGACTCTTTTCAGTGCATAAAATGATTCGCCATTTGATGCCATAAATCGCTTTTAAACTCAAGTAATAAATCATTTGAATCGATGTTTAAAACTCGGATCCATTGGAAGCCACATATTATTAAGGCATTGAAATAATGGAAAGTCGATTCAAGTAATGAAAGGAATGCCACAAATTTAATACATTTACTGCAATCGTAAAAAACGAGAAAATAATTTGTTTAAACATTTGATAAAAGACTCGGAGTTTCCCATAACTTATGTTCAAAGGATTAACGTCTAATACCAGATAATCGTTAAGAATTTTATTCTTGTAATGAATTCATGAAAAAAATAGATTACCTTTGAATATAATTCTTGTAAACACTAGATTAAAAATGGGTTAAACAAGGGAAATAGTCTTAAAATAAAACATTGAAGTTTGTACTGGAAATTAAAAAACAAGGAACTACTGAACGAAAGAATAATTTATCAAAATTCTGGGTATTAGGGGTTCTTATCGACAAAAGCAGTCAGTTTTCCATTGGATGACAAACACTGAGACACTGAGTAAACAGAGAGTCAGAGCACAGGGAGAGTGAAGTTTTCACTGAAAAGGAAAAGTAATGTAAAAGGTATGCAAAATAAAACTTTTAGATAAAAAACAGTTTTCTTATTCATTAGAGTCAGTGGAGGACAGAATAACGACAGCACCAAAAAAATAGACGAAAATTATTATTCTCTTGACTTTCAAAAGAGATAAAAGTTTGAGTGAGTGTTGACTCAAACAATAAAACGAAACTAAACTAAACACAAGACACAAGTCTTTTCAATTTGAAAATAACAAAACATATTGTTTTAGATGAGTATTGCTTTGAATTGCGTTTTTTCTCCGGGAATGGGCTCTAAATTGAAGAATAAATGGACGCGAAAAACAAGGGATAAGTCCAACAAAACTGCAGACAAAAAAGCTAAAGACTTGAATAATTGTACGAAAATTTCTACTTTTCTTTTATTTTTACTTCAATTTTCTTTTGGCATTCAATTTGATTTTAAGGACTATTTTCAAAATTGAATGAATAAATACATCTTTAAGAGAAAAACAATGAATATATAACTTAATAAGAAGTCTCAGGAATCGTCTCTTTTTTGAGGGAAAACTATTTTGAATTTGAGATAAATTCTTAAGACTTTTCTTTTCACTTATTCTTAAGGAAAGGATTTATGTTTTGAGGCAAGAATTTTGAGTTCAATTCTAAGAATATTCTTATCTTTCGGTTAAACCATATGTTTTCATTGAGGAGGGGAGAGAGAGAGAGAGAGAGAGAGAGAGAGAGAATAAGGTTTGCGAAATAATTCTGTGGTATTTGTCTCAGCTATTGAGTTCGTGTCGAGAGTCTAACGAAATTGAATTCAAACTGTAGTTTAGTTTCTTATCCAAAAAATTGGTTTTGTTTTCAATACACATCCAAAACAAATAAGAGGAATAAAAATTCAAATACAAATAAAATAAGAAATCAATAGTTTGTTAGAGCGAAACAAAAGCCATAATATTTATCTTCAGTTAAATTCGTATAAAAAAATAATATTTGAAATAATAATAAATATTTTCTTTTGTTTGTTATAATAGTTTTCACTCAATTTTTTTCTTCGTTTTCTTCAATAAATTGTGAACTTTTGAAAGCAATTCAATGGAAAGTAATTTTAAAAAACTTTTCACTCATTCGACTGATTATTATTTTATATGTTTTGTTGAAAATTGAAAACTATTATCGATTTTCGTGAGTCTCATAGCAGACAAAATTCAGACAAAAATAAGAATACATAACAATATAATAAAGTCATTTTCAAAACCATTATTTACAAGAATAAAATGAATTGTAGTTTTGAATCATTGGGTTATTTTCCTGATTAGATTTCAGTAGAAAACAATCAGAAAGTCTTAACACAAGTGAAGTGCTATTCCATAACGAAAATCAAATTTTGTTAAACACTATAATTATATTTTTGAGTAACAAAAGTGATGTTAACCAGAATTATGTCATAAAGACTCAAATGATTTGATTATAAAATTTATTCTTCAAATTTCATTCAATTAGTTCCTGGCATTAAACTGCGAGCACCCAATCCTCGAGAGGAGCACAGCAGTGAGTATAACAACAACCTTGCTCATAATAACAAATTAACAATCAGCCCAGAATTTAGTAACAAATTAAATTCAAAAGTAAATACAAATTGAGAATTCTTGAAATTATCGTAGACATTAATTGGAGATGACCTAGGGCACAATAAATGAGCATCAATTGAGTTCAGACATATCATTACCAAATTCAATTTGAAAGATCATTCAATTTTCGAACCGAAACTCAAGTTTTTCTTTGACAACAGTTTTTCCGGACTTGAAAGCCATGTCCGGAGGCAGAGCAGAGTTAGCCTGCAATGTGAGCCTTCCCTCTGCGGACGACGCCATTACACTCGTCCTGTGGTACAGAGCGGACACGTCCGGAGTTCCCATCTATACAGTGGACGCCCGAACGGGTCCCTTAGAACAGGCAAAGCACAGCCCAATGACGAGTGTGTTCGCCAACCAGAGGGCATACTTCGACCTTTCCGTCCGACCGGCAGTACTCAGGATAGACCCGGTCTTCGACAACGACGGTATGGAATACCGATGTCGAGTCGACTACCGTTGGGGTCGGACTATGAGTACATTCATAACACTTATCGTAATCGGTGAGTGAGATGTGAGTAAAGTATTAACTAATACTAACCATCATTACTATCAGTGCCTCCAAGAAGTTTAATAATCAAAAACGAAAAAAATCAAATACAAAACGGACTGATCGGTCCCTACAACGAGGGACAGGAGGTTAAACTCGTCTGCATCGCAGAAGGAGGTCAGCACTCAATTCAATTGTAATCAAAAAAAAATTGAATAACAAAGTGATTGTGTCTTAAAAAAACAAAATTAAAGGCAAACCCACTCCGTATGTGCACTGGTATAGAGATAATGAGCTGATTGATGACACCTATAGCTTTGGCACAACCAATAATTCAGTTCACAACGATTTGCTCATTAATAAACTGTCCAGGAGTATGTTCAATAGTGCCCTGTCCTGTATGGCCAGCAATAATCTGACCAAAGCTATGACTGTTAGGGTCGGACTCGACATCAATTGTAAGTAAAAATATGACTCAAAAAAGAGTTATTATTCTGTCATTTATTGCGATAAATATTTAGTGAAACCGATTGACGTCGAGATCGTTAACGCCAGGCATACACTCATTGCCGGACGTGAAGTAGAGCTCAACTGCGAATCGAGGGGCAGTCGACCACCGGCTCAACTAACTTGGTTTAAGGACAATCTTGAATTGAGTGATTCCAGGTATTTAAGACAAAATCCCATTAAAATGAATGAACATGTTGTAATTAGGAAATAACGTAATCTTTAAGAAAAGATAAACACAAAAATTAACAAGTTAATTAAATAAATGAAAAACATGTTATTCCGAAACGAGGCTTAACTTAAAAACATGTAATTACTTTGGTTAACAAGGTTGTTTCCCAATTAATTGAGTCAACTAACTTTTAAATAGGATTTCTTAGAAATTTTCATAAATGAATAATCAAGTTGAAAATATAATCACAATTTCAAATTATTTGGATATTCGCCAGTGGTTTATCAAAAACAAATAATACAAGCTTGATCATCAATCATGCAATTATAGCAAAGACAGGGTCTGACCTAAAATAAAATTATCAGAAGTTTGTGTTTGAAAAACAATTAATCTTATTATTTGTCACATCCCTCTCCCGTCCCTCTCTAACTGAAAACAGGGAAAGTATTTCACACGACGGGAATGTGACCACAAGTCTACTTAAATTGAATCCCCAGGTGTCGGACGACGGCTCTTATCTATCATGTCGTGCGGAAAACCTGCGCTTAGCTGACAGTTGGCTCGAAGACGGCTGGAAATTAAACGTTCTCTGTATGTGTCTGTCCCTCAATATGTGACCACTCATATCAAAAAGTCTTAGAATTGCAATAATTATGGCCAATAAGTATAGCATGTGCTGCCGATAGGCTGTCCTCGCAATAAGAGTTAAATTTTTTATGAGACAGGTTTCGGGCCTTTAATTAGAGGCTTAAAAGCACTTATTGTTTGTCTTATGTTTCTCTTCGAAGTTGAGCTCAAAACAAATTCTTAGATTTAATTACATTTTATTGAAAACTATCGCTTAGAACACAAATAACACAATAAAAAGTGTTTTTAAAAAAAAAGATTATAAGTCTCTCAAATATTAAAACATTACTCATTATTCAATAGTGATTACTGAATAGAAACTAATTCTCTCTCTCTCTCTCTCTCTCTCTCTCGCACTTTGTACTGAACATTGAAATCAATATCCGTTAAGATGTACCGAAAGTAAGCCTTTTATACAGAGGACAGACCGTCGATGAGTTTACTGTTAACGAAAACGATGAGATAGTTATCGAGTGCTCCGTCAGAGCCAATCCATTAGCAAAAGTGGTTCTCTTCTTACACGACGGCATCCAATTAGTCAGTGATTCACAATCAGGTATTGAATGCAAGGGATAAAAGATAGGAACAGTCGGTCGTGAAATCCAGACTAACTGTTCAGTTGAATGACTTTCCCTTTTTAACTCTTCCTTTGCTATCGATTACGGCACAGGTATTATCGCAAATAACTCATCGCTAGTCATAACGAGCGCCAAAGCTATACACAGAGGAAGCTATCAATGTTTGGCCATTAATTCCCAGGGAAAGGGTATGAGTCAGGAAATCGTAGCTAACATTCAGTGTGAGTACCGGTGCCTCGCATTCTTGACGAACAGAATTTCATTTTAAAACTGTTGAACAGATTCTCCGATTTGCAAAAACTTGAGCACAACTATCAGAGCTCTATCGCTAGGAAGTCCTATCAAACTATTGTGCGAAGTGGACGCACAGCCCACTGATGTCCAGTTCAAGTGGTCAACCAATTCAAGTCATCAATACCTCAATGATTTCACGACTGACGGTCTGTTGAGTTCTCTGTCGCTAAAGCCTTCTGTCAAACAGGAGAAGGAAGTGATCCAATGCTGGGCCAGTAATGTGGTCGGACAATCCCGTCTTCCCTGTCTTTTCATATTGAATCCCCCGACACGACCCGAACCGGTGACCGACTGTCAGACAACGAACTTAACGACAACAGATCTAGTGATAGACTGCTCTCCCGGAGCTGACGGAGGTTTGAATCAAATATTCAAACTTAAAGTCATTGAAAACAACGAACTCGTATTAAACGACACCAACGAAGAGAGACCTCAGTTCACAGTAATAGGACTGTCCTCTAAAAACACTTACAGAGCAATACTATATGCCGTCAATGATTTGGGCGAAAGTCAAGGAATTGAACTCAAACTCCAGACACTCAAACTATTCAACAAAAAATTGAGTAAACATTTATCTTATTTCAATCAAAATACGAAAATTAATTTAAATGAATCCAATCCTATAGTTTTGGACAGTCCTCAGCCAAACGCATATGATTTATGGACAGCCATTATCTCATGTTCTCTATTGGTATTAATCCTGTTATCGATTATCATAACAATAATCTGCAAAATACGAGTTCGCGACCGACAGAAAGAGCGCAAACAAGAGGAAGACCTCTCTATTGATGGCAATCAGAGTCTGAAGAATAAAATCCCAAACAATCAAAAGTAAGTCTGAAAAGAGAAATACATTTTTTATCTCATATTTTGTATTGAATATAAGCCAAACACGAATTTGTTTTATTTGCTTTTGATTTTGATTTATTCAAACACTTCTGTCTCTCTTTCCTCTCAAAAGCCTCTCTATATTTCTGGTGCCAAACAACACACAGAATAGGATCGAAGTCATAGATAATAATGACAGAGATATACGAAATCCTGATTTGATTCCTGAAATATATGGTAATCATAAGAACAGAACGAATCAAAATTTGAATTTTTGTTTTACAACTTATTTTGTGCTCTCATTTAAATTCAAAAGGTTTTGAAGCGGAGTCGAGCGCCGAGTCGTCACTCACCCCGTCATCGATCATACATACAATACAATCAAACGGTGATATCAATAATAAATATCTAATAAATTGCAGTCAAAATACAAAACAAATATTACTTATGAATCAAAACAAATTGAAAACAAATAAATCGATTGTTTCCTCAAATAATATACAAATTCATGCGGTAATCAAAAGTTGATTTCAAATATTAAAATCAATTATTAATAAAAATTGAATTCATTTGAAAGGCCGACACTTTTGACGTTTACGCAACTGATTTGAATCAAACAGTTTTGGATGAAAATAAAGTAATGAAACAAAATGTGAAAAACTATTCATAAAATTCAGATAAGAATTTATGAGCGAAAAAAAGAGTAAAATTTTTGTGTGAAATATGTTTCTGTCGTTAAATGTCATTCAGTTTTGGCTCAAACTATACGAATGTTTTTCTTCTGATTTTATTAATTATTATAATTCGTATGAATTTATGTCTTATTTTACAGATTCAGTCAAATAATACGATTAATGAGTATCCGCTGACGACTGCTGTTTAACATAACATCACTTTTTGGTTAATATTATTCTGAATACGAGACTCGAATTTTTGGGCTTCAAATCAATTTATAATAAAATTCAGTGCCTTTTCATTAATAAAAATTTTGTTATTAATTAATGGATTAATTATTTTTACGAAAACAAGAATAAGATTTTTAATGTATTTTATAATTAATGTTATTAAACGACTTTTTTGTTCATTTTTTCAGAGTATTTGAACAAAAACTATTTGAAATAAAATTTGTTGAAAACAAAATCAAAAACAGTTTTTTAAAAAAAGAATTTTTTAAATTAATATAATGTTTATCTGAATTTAAAATCTCTTAAACATGTAATCAAATGTAATGTTAACAAAACTTATGGGAAGTCTACCAAAAAACACATTTCTTTATAACAAAAACCGATATTTATCTGAAATTTAAGTAAAAAATCTATTGATTGAACTTCAAATCAATTTTAAAATTCAATTAAAACTAAATATTTATATAAAACACAGATTCGAAGTCAAACCCAAAATTTTTTTTCTCAGTAAAACTCAATATTGCGATAAAATTAATGAAAACCACAGGAATTCATATCAAAAGTTGTTAAACCCATTAACATATCCGATGAGATATTCTGTGCAGAAGTTTCTCTAATAAATTGAGAGCTTAAGAGAGAGAAAAATTTCATTCAATGAGCGAATGAATCAATGATTGCATTCATTGTTAATTCAATGCCTCATTCCTTACACACCAATGCCTTTCCCCTAACATTAAGTCTGGATCTTATATTAGAGTAGATAACATAATATCATAATTAGATCTGAAAAATTAATACTCATTTGAGTGAACCCTTGCATACAATGGCACTGATTAGGCTGAGCACACGCAGAGCCCAACTCAGCACAAGAATATTCTGCAACTCTTTTATTATTCAAATTTATATCGAATTTTCTTTATATTAAGGCTTCAGATAAGAGACACAAAAATGTGATAAAGAATTCGTTTCACAGATTATGAGCTAAACTCTGAAACAAATAATTCATTTCCAAAAACCAAGAAATTTTTAATGGCTTGAACAACTGGAAAAGTGGCTTGCTCTAAATTATTATCATGTATGTAATTTTAGCCACGCTTTTATCAATTCTTTGGCTTTTATTATTTTGTTCAGTTATTAATAACTTATTATATTTAATATTTGATCCGAAAATTCTATTAAAAGGAGAATTCATTTCATATAATCTCTGATGAGATCAAAGATTTTGCTTTTCGTCTTTCAATGCAAAAGTTGATTGCAATCGAAGTTTAAAAACAATAATCATTTCACAAATCATTAGTAACTAATGGAACACTATTTTTGGTTTTCGACTCAATTGACTTCAAGTAAAAAAACTAATGACAAGAAATTGTTAAATTATTTAATTGTTTCTGATACTTAATTTTTTTACCAAATCTCAATTTCATATCAATTATTAAAAGGTATGAATGTTTTCAATAGAAAAGATAAAAGATATTCAAAATATCAAAAAATAAATAAAAGTAATTAAAAATAAACTAAAATATAACATTTCATTAGAGGGCATGAAATGTGATACAAGTATGAGTAAACTAATCAGTAATCAAGAGAAATATTTTGATTTCAATTGAGGTTTTGATCAATTTATTCAAAGTCATCGTTGAAAACATTAATTTATAGCTAAACTATACGAACAATAAACACAATTAATCATAAAAAGCATTTAAAGATAAACAACAAAACATTTGTTTTGACTTTTGATAAAAGTATTTTTGAAAACTTTTTTATGAATAAAAAAAAGCTTTCACTTGTATTCAGCTCTGACTCTGAAGGTTATAAAAACAAGAATCCCGTTAACATTGAACAGCACAGAACTACACACACTTTTCTATCAACTAATTGAATGGCTGTCCCATTGCATCGCTTAATAACCACTGTTTAATGCATCGCATTTGCGGTCCAATAGTTTCCTAAATACTATCCGTTTCTCTCAGATTTCTATTGGAATACAATTACTGGCAATTGATTTGCGCTCTGCCTCTGATTTTTTGTCTCTTCTGTATTCTGTGCTCTCCTTCTATGCAATGCTGTGCTGCGCGGATCCCAACTCAGCAAATCATTGAATGACTCATGGATTCTGATGGATGTAATTCTGATGTCGAGGAACAGCAGCTAAACTCCAGCACATCATTCACATCGAGTAATAACAATCAGAGGACAGCCTCTCATACTATACATCAGGAAAATTAATTTCAAGACATTATTCTCCAATAAAAAGGTAATTATTTTTACGAAATTCCAATAAAGTCAAATGTTTTGCTAGTTTATTCTCAATTTCATGAACATTATGATCAAGCTAATTTGAATTATTGCGAAAGATTGAGCAAGTAAGAAACTCGATTAAATTTCTTTATATAGATTTCCTAATAAATTTTTGAAAATAGAAAAGTTGTCAAGGAAACCAAAGAATGATTGCGGGCATTGATTTTTTATTTGATCAATTTTAAAAAAAACTTTTAGCTGATAAAAATTGCATGATTGTTTACTATAGAATTTCGATATTAATATACTTAATCTAGTTTATTTTATGATATATTTTAGGACTGATTTTAATGTCAGCTGATGTGAGTTGACAACCAATAAACACATTTAATGAAATCATTTCCTGTTTTCCATTAATTGATTCAATTCTTCTCTTATTTCGAATTATAAAACGAAAAGAGGAAACCAATGCTTAAAATATTAGCTCAAATATTATTAAAGGCCATTCAATAAGTAAGTATAGTTTAAATCATAACGACTCTCCCTCTCCTGATGGGTACCGACTATTTGAATCATCCCTTTAATTAAATCAATAATCAATTCATTGATTTTTTAAAATTTAGTTAAACCTAACTCAGAGTCGATGCCAACTATACATTAGTTGTATCCAAAAACAGTTTATCTGAACTAAGTTTGCATTTTATCTCTATTCAAATATGTTATCACCAATTTATCACCAAGTTCCCATTCTCGTCAATTAGATAGGGATTTAATGTCAAAATGTTTAGGGAAAATATAAGATAGTCTTATTAGAAGATGAGCAAGATGAAACAATTAAAAAATGGTTTATTTAATAGTTTCATGGTCAAACTCAATAATTAATTGACGTAACTCTCCACCCAAAAACATTCCTCTACTGTTTTCATGATCAATTATCTATTGAAAAGAGCACAGGTATAAAAGTCAATTGAGACTATCAGTAGTTTACCTTGAATTCAATTCCAGAAGAGGTGCAAAGTTTTGAATTTTGAGTGCATTTATCGTAACTAAAGTCTATTGGATAACAGAGACTCTAATGTGAAGAAAATGTAATGAAATTATAAAAACATTACAAAAATTCATATATTTTTTGAATTTAGTTAAAAGAGTTTTAAATCGTTAAAACTGTAAACTAATTCTAAAAACTGATATCTGTTTTGATAGACATTCGGATCTCGACTTAAATCCAAACAACAGTTTAATTGAAAGTGAATTTCGGAGAAAAGGTTCAGTAATTGAGACAATCATTAGAGACAGCATAATGTCAGTCAATAAAGAGATAATTGAAAGTATTCGCAAGAATTTCTTGGCTTTGGCTCTGAAAGACAGCAATAGATTTCACCATGCTGATGTCGAAAAGATCAAGAGCAACGACTGGTGGATCGAACGCTTCGTTTTGACCACTAAGACAGAGGACGCAGCCCTCAAAGCTCTGGTCAAGTGTATGGAATGGCGAAAGACATATGGAGTCAATGACTTCACTGAAGAACACTTCCCTAAAGAGCTCTACAAAATAGGTATGAATTTCATTCAAAACGAATTATTCAAATTTTAACATGCTAAATTATTTGTTCAAAGGAATGTATACGACCCCTTTCAAGGATAAGGAGGGCCGACCCATTATATGGATTCGAGCCGCGCTCTACAAGAAATCAGATATGAGTCCAATAGTCAAACAATATTTGGTTTTCTTATTCGAGAAATTGGATTCTCAGACCTCACACGAAGGCTGGGCTACAGTCTCGGACTCTACCGGTTCCGGTCTGTCTAATGTGGATATGGATTACACAAACTTCGTAACAGAAGTGTTGCAGTCGTATTACCCGCGCGGAACCAAATACATGGCAGTAGTTGACTTACCCTGGATTTTGAACGCCACGGCAAAACTCATCATCTCATTCATGAACGAAGAGCTAAAATCTCGCATGAAGTTCATCAAAAAGGAGGAACTGACCCAATATATGGATCCTGAGTACATTCCGGTCCATTTGAAAGGCTCTTACGATAAGGATTTGGTTGTTATTCCCGATGGGGTTAAGCCATTGGAGGAGTTAACTCACGCTAAGCTCAGCGCCGATCAAATCAAGAAAATCTACTCAACTTATAAATTAGAATTGAAGTAAAGGTTTTGTTTTTATTTTAATGTTTTATATTTTTAATGAAATTGTTTGTAATGTTTGTCAAAACTAAAGCGAAACTGAATGTGATTTTCATTCGTGTCTTATCTCTAAATCAGTGAAATCTAATTTATATAAGACTTTGATTTCAATTTATTTCTCTCACTTCAGAGGAATCACTAAATAATTGTATTGAATATCATTTTGTTTGTAAAACGTTTGAAAAATATATTTATAGAAAACTTTTTTTTAAATAATTTTAGATTTGAATGTAATTTAAAATAGAAATTTCAATTAAATTTAATTTTCATAAAACTTTTAAATCAAATAAAGCGCTCAACCATTGGTTGAAAAATTAATATCAATTACCTGACAATCATCTGGAAAGTGAGAGTAGGGCTCAGTTGGAGTTTTAAATAAAAGACTGGACTGAAAGTGTTTCGTAACATCTCTTCCCTTAAGACAATGTCTGACAACAAACAAATGGTCGAAAGAATTCGCACTACTTTTGCGGATATGGCTCTAAAGGAGAGCAATAAGTTTCACGAGAAGGACGTGGAAAAGGTTAAGGGGAACGACTGGTCTATTGAACGCTTCATTCTGATTACTAAAACAGAAGAGGAGGCTCTCAAAGCACTGGTCAAGTGTATGGAGTGGCGAAAGTCATTTGGTGTCAACGACTTCACTGAAGAGCACTTCCCTCAAGAGTTGTACAAAATAGGTATAAACACAAATAGTGAGAACCTTGTTTATTTCAATTTTGATTTGACCCTTCTTAGGTATGTACAACACACAATTGAAGGACAAGGAGGGCCGACCAATAATTTGGAACAGAATTGGTTTGTATAGGAAGTCAGACCTGAGCCACACTGTGAAGCAATACCTCATTTATTTGATCGAAAAGTTCGACAGTCAGACCTCATACGAGGGATGGGCTACTGTTGTGGACTCTACCGGCTCTGGTCTCTCGAATGTGGACATGGATTTCGTTAAGTTTCTGATAGAAGTGTTGCAGTTTTATTACCCGCGCGGACAGAAATATATAGCAGTAGTTGACTTACCCTGGATTTTGAACGCCACGTCAAAACTGATCGTCTCATTCATGAGCGAAGAACTTAAGACTCGTATGAAGTTCATCAAAAAGGAGGAATTAACCCAATATATGGAGTGCCAGTGTATTCCCGTTCACTTGAAGGGGTCGTATGATAAGGATTTGGTGGTCATTCCCGAAGGGGTTAAGACTTTGGAACAGTTGTCTCACACAAAGTTGAGCGCCGATCAGATTAAGAAAATCCACTCAATCTTTAAGTCAGAGTTGAAGTGATTTTTCAAATTATTTCCAATCAATTCAATAAAAGTTTGTAAACAATTTGAACTGAAAATAAATAAAACTTTTGTTAAGAAATACTAAAAATTAAATTAATTTTCAATTAATTAACAAATTATTAAAAGACCTTAACATGAATAAAAAATAATTGAATAAATAATGTTTGACCAAGACAAGTTGTGGACAACACTAACAATGTAATTATTGGGAAAGTGATTATCATTTAATTAATTAATTTTCAAAACTAATAAAAGTGTTGTCAATAGATATGCTTAGAATGAGACGACAGTCTGTTTTAGTCTTATAATCATTTTTTGTTAAAAAGGTATCAAAAAATGATTGTCAGTAAAGAACTGATCGCAAGAATTTTGGCCTCATTTCTGGTTATCGCACAGAAAGACATCAATCGGTTTCACCCAAAGGATGTGCAAATGGTTCGGACTAAGAGCTGGTGGACTGAAAGGTTTGTTTTGATCAGTGAGTCAGAGGGAGAGGCACTCCAAGCACTGGTCAATACAATGGAGTGGCGGAAACTCAACGGAATAAATGAGATAAAACTCGAAGAACTTGAAGAAGCAGCGAAGCTAGGTAAGTAATATCAAATTCAGTTTGATCAAACTCATTTTACCTGAGAAAAGGGTTATTCGAGAAGGACTTTAATGACAAATCTGGTCGACATATGTATTGGGCCAGAGTTCGCTTATACAAGCCCTCAGACCTGACACCAATGATAAGGCAGCTTGGTCTTTACCACCTAGAACAAATTGATAGCCGGACATCTCACGAAATGTATGCCTGCGTCGGGGATATGACTGGAGTGGGTTGGGCTAACATGGATTGGGACATGATCAGATTTATCATTCAACTTTTCACTTACCATTATCCCCGAGGTTTCAAATATCTGCTTATATTGGATTTGGACTGGATTTGGATGGGACCGGCTAAACTCATCTTGTCCTGGCTCAATGACGAACTCAGAAATCGTGTCATTTTCATTAAATACGATCAGCTAGATCAATATGTCCATCTCAATGCCCTACCAAAGAATCTGAGGTCTGATAACCAGATTACAAGTATTATAGATTTATTCGGATGACTATAAATATTTCATTTAACTAGAAATTAATGAAATAAATATAATTATTACTATTAAATATTGTAATACCTATTAAATATTGTAGCTAGATCAATTTTGATTAATTAAATTTCACTTATTTTTATCATTATTTCTTGAAATAAGTTTCTGTTAATAAAAATTAAAAAATTATTAGATTTTCAAAAAATATTAAATGAATATCTGTTTGAGAGTCTGTTCCAACATTTGATCCAATGTTCTCGAAAGCTGTTCTTCATTTCAGAATTGAGTCCATTTCTAAGTCATGGCTTCCATTCGATGGCATTCCTCATAAGAAACAGAAATTTAATTAATAAACATTACATTTAATGAATACAAATAATGTATATATAAACAAATTTTTTGAAAATTAAAAAACATTATATTTAATCCCATTTTAAAATAATGTAACAGAAGAAGTGTCGAGGTTTCAAATTTTGAGGTCTGCCTTTTTGTATCGTTCAGAGAATGGGCTACCGCTTGGCTTTCTGTTTAGTCCGCCCCCCGAAAGGCCTTACGAATAGACTGAGTCACGTGAAGGATAGGTAGACCCAAACCGAAGAGCTTCAAAAGTATGACTCAATTCTCTTCCTTAGACACCACTTCCGAAACATAACTGAGTGGTGGGCTATAAGAGTGGTTTAATTGAAAGAGTGGGGGAACTCTCTCTCAATATATTTCTATTCAACACTTAATTTAAAATTAAACTTTGAAATAATATAACCGTTTAATTATCTACTCATGAGTTGATATCTTTATATCACTTCTTATTGATGTCTTCTGATCATCACTGAAGAGTACTTCCAATTGATGATTAAATTACTGGTAGTTTTCGTGTATTTTGAATTAAACACAAATTATTATATTATTTGAAAATTGATAAAAAATAGAATGAATTTAAAATTAAGGACTGAACCAAATGAGAGTCAACTGAGGACTGAGCTGTGAGTTTGTCTAAAAAGTTTTGAGTCAAAAGTTTGTCAGTCAGTCAACACCTCAAAGGCTATCAATGAAACATCAAAGGACTGAAAAACTGATTTTGTGTGAAATTAATACTTCAAATATGAATACTTGAAAACTTGATTTTAAAACTTTTCTTGAGTTGAACAAACAGTTTACAAATCACATAAAGTATTGTTTTTTTGGGCAAATTATGAATTATTGAACACTTTATCTGCTGCTCAAAGGTTTAAATTATTTATGGAAAAATCAAATACAAGTTTGATCATGGGCACCTGACAGCCCAAATCATTTTTGAAACTAAATTTTAGGTAAAAATATTTTACACTAAAAACTCTTTTCTTTTATTGACCATTAATTAAAAATAATTAAATTTAATTGAGTTTATGAGGAGTGCTGTGCAACTGATACACAGGAACTCAATATTATAACTAACGTTTAGTCATATAATGAGTGAATGACTGAATGTTTGGGGATTTTTACGAAAACTGATTTTCTTCGAAACGATTGAATGTTAGTTACAATTGAATCAGTCATTAGAATAGTGACAGCAGTTCTGACCATCACTCAGAAGGACAGCACAAAATTTCATCCAAAAGATGTGGAAAGGCTTCGGACAAACAGGTGGTGGACTGAACGGTATTTACTGATCAGTAAGTCAGACGACGAGGCCTTCAAATCGCTGGTCAAGTGCTTGGAGTGGAGAAAATTCAACGGAATCAATGAATTTACCGATAATTACTTTCGTGATGTACAGCAACCAAGTAGATTACTTTTTAAATGAAACAAGCAAGCTTATATTCTAATTGTCATAGAAATAGTTTTCGTTGAATTTGCGGACACTTCTGGTCGACCCGTATTTTGGGCAACGCTTTCGCTTTACACCAAATCGTATTTGACTCCGAAAATAAAGCAATTAGTGGTTTACCTCTTTGAAAAGGCTGACCAAGGTACTAAGAATGAGGGATGGGCTATTGTACTTGACGCCAGCTCTGTTGGCTATGCGAACCTCGACATGGATTTCCTCACTTTCATTCTTGAAGTACTGACGATGTATTACCCTCGTGGGCCAAAATATATCTTGTTATTGGAATTGCCTTACCTGTATTACCCTGTTGCTAACCTTGTCTTTAACTTTCTAAATGAGGACATCAAAAATAGGGTCAAATACATAAACAAAGATGAATTGACTCAATATATCAATGAGAAAAATATACCTGAGAATTTGAAGGCTCAGTCTAGTGGTAATAATGTGCTTGGTTTTTTGCCCAATATATTAGGATAATATTAGCAAGATAAATTCTATGGTGAATATATTCAAATAGAGATTATTGTCTTTTTTATCAAATTATTGAAATACTTTTGTGTAAATTAAATGAATCTTTTGTCTCAATTTTTTAAATCTTTTATTTATAAGTTTTCCATAAAATTTTGGGACAGAATAACAATTTAAAAACAATTTAACAATTGTTTGAAAGTTATTGAAATATAAATAAATAAATTGATTTGAAACAAACGACACTTAGATGTAAGGGAACTCTTTAATTAAAAATTAGTTGATTTTTTAGATCACTTTTCAGGGATTTTTCAGAAACATAGACTCAAAACAAATCAAATTAAATGTTAGTCACAAATGATTTGGTTCTTCGAGTTCTGACCGCATTTCTGGCCATCGCTCAGAAGGACAGCAATAAATTCAGTCCAAAAGATGTGGAAATGGTTCGGACCAACAAGTGGTGGGTCCAGAGGTATATCCTAATAAGTAAGACAGAGAAAGAGGCGACAGAGGGTCTCATCAAATGTATGGAATGGAGAAATTTAAACGGAATCAATGAATTCAATGACGAATACTTTTTAGACGTGATAGAGCCAAGTATAATTAGAATTGTTTAAATGACCCTTACTAATTTTTAATTATTTAGGAATAATATTCGTTGACTTCAACGATACTATGGGTCGACCAGTGATTTGGGTTCACCTCTCGCTCTACACGTTATCTGATTCGTCAACAAAGTTAAGACAATTAGCTGTTTATCTCTTCGAAAAATGTGATCGAAACGCTTCCAACGAGGGTTGGCTCATAGCCATAGACACAACTTCAGTGGGTTACTACAATATAGATCTGGATACTTTCTTTTACCTAGCTAATATTCTAAAATTATATTACCCTCGTGGACAGAAATACTTTTTGTTAATTGATGTGTCTTATTATTTTTACCCTATTGTCAATTTAATCGGGGTATTCAACCAAGAGCTCAAAAAACAGGCAAAGTCTATCAAGAGGGATGAACTAGCTCAGTATATCAATCCAAAATTTTTGCCTCAATATATGAATATGACATCCAAGAGGGCACAATCAAATGTGATGGATATTTTCAGTATATTCGGCTGAATTAAAGCTAGTTCATATTTTACTAATTTGAAACATTAAATGTACATGTATCTATTCGTATACTTGAATAAATCATTACAATTAAAACTAATTTTATATATCATCAAATAAAATAATTATCATGTACATTTATAATATTTTTCATTGCAAAAAGTTAAACATTTTATGAAATTTTATTTTTTCAATTTTTTTTAATTAATAAAAGGTTTTAATATTTGTATTGAGTTTTGATTGGTTTTCAGATAATAAGAAAATTCATATAATTTATGACTCGTCTGGAAATCTACAGTAAAGTAATGTTTTGTTTAGAAAAGAGTTAAACAAAATGATTGTAACCAACGAATTGATCGCAAGAGTGATGACTGCATTCCTGACCATAGCACAGAATGAAGTCGATAGGTTTGACCAGATAGATATACAAGGGGTCAAATCGAGCAGGTGGACAGTAGAAAGGTTTGCCTTGGTCAGTCAGACAGAATCAGAAACACTTCAGTTATTGGTCGCAGCCATGGAGTGGAGGAAGAGTTATGGGATCAACGATTTCACGGATGAAATGTTTGAGGAATTGGTTCCTAAAAGTAAATTCATATCAAATAATAATAAAATTTTTTATAATTTTAATTTTCACAGGAATACAATACTATGAATTCAATGACCTGAGCGATAGACCCATTCATTTCGTTGACTTTTCTCAATACGTGAGGTCAGAGTTGACACCAAAGGTAAAGCAGCAGTCGGTCTACACCTTCGACAAGTGTGACAGGAAAACAACTAACGAGGGCTGGGCTATGGTCCTCGATGCCTCCATGGCCACTTTGATAAACGTAGATATCGACTCTTTACTTTTTCTAGGTAAAGTCCTCGTGAGTTACTATCCAAGGGGTTTCAAATACGTAGCTATTGTTGATCCGCCAGTCCTTATCTACACGTTAGCCGTCTTCACAATTAATCTATTGAGTGAAGAGATCAGAAGTCGAGTCCTATTCGTTACGAGAGAACTATTGCCCAACTATTTGGACGAAAAGTTTATTCCCGAAGGACTTAAATACAAGAACGACACATACACTCCAATTAATCTTTTTGGCTAAATAGTCCTTGATCAAATTTATTTTACATAAATATTTTACTGAAAATCCAGATTAAAAACTATTGAAAATTTTTAATTTAAGTTGAACAATCAAATATAGTGATGGTAATGTCTTATCCAGGGAAGAATGGTTTTGATATATAAATCTTTTTGAAGTTCTTAACCAATAAAATACTGATTACATAAAAGGAGTGAAAGTTTTTTTGTCAATTAATTAATTATTTATTTAATTTCATTTTTATAATTATATTATGATCGCAACTCCAGCTGTAATCGCGAAAATCCTTGGCTCTTTTCTAGCTCTAACAAAATTGGAGCCTGTTAGATTTGATCCCAGGGATGTTATAAGAGTCGATTCTAGTACATGGTGGGTCGAGAGATTTGTTCTTGGTGCTCAAGATGAAGAAGAAGCATTCAACGCTTTGGTCAAAAATATGGAGTGGCGTAAGTCTTTTGGAGTCAATGATATTACTTACGATACATTTCCAAAAGAGCTCCACGACTTGGGTAAGACCATGCATTAAATAGAATGTTTACCAAGCTCACTTTGTCAATCAGATCTGATCACAACCAAACAAACAGACAGAGAGGGGCGACACTACTTTTGGCTGAGACTCAATCGATTCAGTTCTTCGATCAGCACAAAGACTATTAAGGAGTTGACTATCTATCACATGGAGAGACTGGACAGGAACACCACAAACTACGGTTGGTCTACCCTGGGTGATCTGACTGACGCCGGTCTGTCAAATGTCGACTTAGAGTGGTTTATGCTTATTGTGGAAGCATTGCAAACGTATTACCCCCGGGGCTCGAAGTATGCCATAACTGTGAACATGCCTTTCGTTTTGGAGGCGACCATTAAATTCGTTCTCCTTTTCGCTAACGAAGACCTCAAGAGTCGGACCAAATTCCTCTGTCAGGGAACAGAAGTGACAGAAATGGTTGCCTCACAATTCATACCTCAACACCTTAAAGAGCCTTGCGATAGAAGCTTGCTCAGTATTCTCAACATTCTAGGTTAATTTTAGATGATTTTAATTAATTATAGAAATTTTAGTTTTATTTTAAATATCATTGATAATAATGTTTTGAATTATTTTTTTTAATAACTAATATGTAATTTATTTTAACTCTAAAGTGATTTTAGCATTAAAACAAGTTCATTTTTCCCAGCTTGTTTTTTTATATTTTTAATTTGAATCAGAATTCTCTCTCTCTCTCTCTCTCTCTCTCTCTCTCTCTCTCCCTCTCTCTCCCTCTCCCCCTCCCTCTCAAGAATATTTTGTCAGAATATTTTGTCAAAAAATTGAAAGTTTGGTAATTAATAACTTGAATTAATTAACGTCTGGGAAAAAACATATTTAAGCGTAAAGTTTACAGAAATTACATTTTTTGTATATTTTAAACAATTATTTGTTTTGTTTTGACTTCAAAATGTTGGTTAACAAGGAATTGATAACAAGAGTTCTGACAGCATTTCTCACACTCGCTCAGAAGGAACCGGATAGATTCGATCCTAGGGATGTAAGAATGGTGAAGGGAAAGCCCTGGTGGGCAGAGAGATTCCTCTTAGTCTCTCAAACAGAGGGGGAGGCAGTCAAAGGACTCATCGAGACTATGGAATGGCGAAAGTCGTACGGAATTAATGATTTTCAAGAAAATTCATTTCCAAAGGAACTATACGATCAAGGTCATCATCTTTTATTTCAATAATTTCTAATAAATGACTGACATATGTATACTATTTAGGAATCTTTGCATACAATCTAAAGGACATTGAGAAGCGTCCAATTGTTTGGGTTCGACTCAATCGCTACACCAATAACGAAGTGACCAAGATGATCAAACAGTTCATGACCTTTCAATTTGAGAAGGCCGACCGACAGACTAATAGCAGCCGTGGCTGGATTGGTGTGGGTGACTTTACTGGCGCCGGTCTATCCAATATAAACTTGGATTGGAAATTTGCCATGATCGAAATTGTTTTGAAATACTATCCGAAAGGACTCAATAAATTGATTTTCTTTAACGTGCCATTCATTTTGGAGACTACCATCAAAATTTTGCTCTCATTCGGGGGTCAAGAGTTCCAATCGATATTAAAAGTTATTAGTGGAGACGATCTGCCACAGCATATACCCAAAGAGTTTATACCTGCTTATGTCAATGATCCGGACAACCAAAACAGCAATAATAATATTTTAGGTTTAATTCTTGGATAATTAGTTCAACGATTTAATATAATTTTTTCTCTATTTATATAAATGTTTAATATTGTTGTTTCTATTGTTTTCTATTCAATGAAAATAATATTTTACATTTAATTGTTTATAACATTTAATCTGACATTGTTCTGTATATTATTAATAGCAAGAACAATTGTAATATTTGAATCAAATAAATATTTCTAACAAAACATGTGATTCAATGTTAGGCCAATAGTATTGAAGCGAATAATAAAAAAGAGATATATTTCTGATGGATATTGAGTTACAAAATGAAAGCCAATCCCGAATTGGTTGCAAGGATTCTGTCTTTATTTCTGGCCATAGCTTCGGAGACCCCAAATAAGTTTGACCGGAGAGACGTTGAAATGGTAGAGAAGAAGAACTGGTGGGTCGAGAGGTTTGTCCTCACCACTGACACAGAGGAAGAGGCCCTCAAATATATCGTCAAATGTATGGAATGGAGAAAGAGTTTCGGAGTCAATGATTTGAACGAAACCTCATTCAGACAGGAATTGCATGACTTGGGTAATAAACAGAGATATTAATATTTTAGCTAGCTAAATTTTGTCAAAAAATAAAGCAATCGTAACAACAAAACCAAGCGATAAGGACTTAGAGGGCCGACCCATTATGTGGATAAATCTGAGGGCCTATCATATAAACGAAGTGACAAAAATGATTAAACAATTTTTTGTTTATCATTTGGAAAGGATCGACAAAGAGGTGTCAAAAGAGGGTTGGATACTGATTGGGGACACCACTGGCGCCAGACTCACAAACGTAAACATGGATTGGATTTTGTTCGTCATATCGACACTTCAGTATTATTACCCGCGCGGACCCAAGTACTTGATTGCGGCAAACCTTCCCCGGATCCTTAGGGCCACTATCAATGCTATTATCAAGTTCGCTAACAAGGAGCTGAAAGGCAAGATCAAAATCGTCAGCAAGGAGAAACTAAAGCAATACATTGACAACGATAATACCCCGGACCACCTTAGGATAAATATGCGAATGAATTTGCGCTCCAGATTTGGATAACCTCTCTCTCTCTCCCTCTCTCTCACGTTTTGTTCGTCACATTTAATTCAATAATTTCAGATTATTTTCATTTATAACTGAAATCTGTTTTTCCTTTCATTCAAAGAATTAAATAATTTTTACTTTAAATTTGATTTTATTTTAAATATTTTTTTATATATTTCTGAATAACTCAATATTTCGGACCTATACATAACCATCTGAACATGGTGATATTGCGAGTTTTTTTGGGCGCAGTAATAGTACCAATGTGCTAGGCTAAAACTTGGGGTAAAATAATAAAATAAGTTTGTTGTTGAGTTTTTAACCATATACTTAAAAATGGTCTTGGTTATGGAATGTCAACTTTATTTTTAAAAAAGCGCGAAATTAAAATAAACTTATTATGAAAATAATGTTTTAATTGATATTCTGAGCGAAACTTTTCGAGACAAACATCTGTTTAAAATAGAGTCAGAGTTAAGCCAATAGTGTTTTGATATTATCAATAATTTAAAGGATTCAAAAACTTTTTTATAGTTTTTATTTGTAAAAATGTTAGTCAATCCACAAATTATTGCCAAAATTTTGTCTATTTTTCTGGCAGTCGCTCAGAAAGACCCTGATAAATTTGATTCTAGAGATGTTAAGATGGTTAAAGGACGAACATGGTGGGTTGAAAGATTTATCTTGATAAGTCAGACAGAGGACGAAGCGCTTAAATTACTGGTCGAGTGTATGGAATGGCGAAAGTCAAACGGTGTTAACGACTTAAACTATAATTCATTTCCCCAGGATCTACATGACCTAAGTCTTAGCAACACGTACCATTCAGCTAGATCATTTAAATTTCTATTAAAATCTCAGGAGTACTTACTTCAAACCCTAAAGACAAGGACAAAGCGGGTCGACCCATATGTTGGATGTATTTGTCCGTAAGTGAAACGACCAAGATGATCAAAGAGTTCCTCGTATACCACTTCGAAAGATTGGACAGACAGGTGTCAAACGAAGGCTGGGCTTTTATGGTAGACGCTTTTGAGGTGACCCTTCCTAATATTAATTTGGATTTCTTCTTTTACATCGTGACAACCCTTCAGCGGTATTACCCGCGCGGATGCAAACATCTGATCGGCGCTAACCTTCCCTTCTTTGTTAATACCGTCACTAATATTGTAATCAATTTGAGTGGCAATGAGTTGAAGAATAGGATCATTGCTCTCAGCAAAGACCAACTCAGAGAATACCTCGACGATGAACACACTCCCGAGCGACTCAAAATCAAATCTAGTGACAATAGCGACTTAATAGGTTTAATTCTTGGTTAATTCAAAAATAGTTTATTTTAAATAATTTTTAAGTTTTTTATATCTAAAAAATAAAGTTTTATATAATTTTAATCTAAACTATTGAATCGATTGTCAATTGATTTTGAAATATCGAAATATTGAGACTGTATTTTAAACACCAATAGAAAGGCAAACATCTGTTGCATTGCAATTGAGTTAAAATCAAAAGTAAAAGGAATTTAATAAATCATTTCTAGTATTCATAAGAAATTGCATTATAGAGTCATTACGTAAACACTTTTAGTGACAAAATGTTAGTCAATAAGGAATTGATTGCAAGAATTTTGGCCGCATTTCTGGTCATCGCACAGAAGGACAGTGTGAAGTACGACCCGAGAGACGTCCAATTGGTTAAGACTAATGAGTGGTGGGTCGAGAGGTTCGCTTTGGCCACTGAGTCAGAGGCCGACGCAGTAAAAGTGTTGTCAAAGAGTCTCGAGTGGCGGAAGGCATTTGGTGTCAACGATTTGAGCGAAAAGTCATTCACACCTGAACTCAACAAATTAGGTGACTATCGATGACAACAATTTTCAACTCAATCTCAATCTTTTCATTCATTCCACAGATTTCATAACGAATAACATTAAGGATAGAGAGGGCCGACCAGTCCTGTGGCTCATTATGAGCTTTTCATCGCGACCGGAGACCAAGGATGTGATCAAACAATACTCGGTTTGGCAGATGGAGAAGATAGACAAACAGACGACACACGAGGGTTGGGTACTAATAGCCGACTTCACTCAAGCAGACCAGACCAACATAGACTTACCCTGGTTCATGTACCTGGTCGAACTCTTTCAGTGGTCGTATCCAAAAGCGATAAAACAGGCCGTTTTGATAGATGTGCCCGAAGTTATGAAAGCCTCCATACAAATGGTACTCTCCGTCACATATAAACAGCTCAAAGAAAAGATTGTCTTAATCGGCAAAGATCAACTTGCTAATTATATCGATGCTATTCTCATACCCGAACATTTGAGAATAGCATCCAATCAAACTGTTGCTGGCTAAATTTTTACCTAGCAAAATCTTTATTAAATAAATTGTATTCTGTTGTCATTTGAAGTGTTTTTGTATTTTTTTCAATATTTTCTGAAATTATTTTTAATTATTTTAAGACAATTAATATTTTGTTTTCATATGTATTGAATTTATTGTATTTCAAACTATTCTAGCAATTATTCTGAAGTTTATATTTAAAATTCTTATATTCTGTTATTTTCCATAACTATTAATAAATTGTTTGAAAATTATTATATTTTTGAAAATAAATCGAAAAAATTAATTAGAAATTAAATAAACATTTGATTGGTATCTGAGAGCCATTAGTTAAACATATGTTATAATCTGTTTCTCGACTGAAACCAATCAAAGTTAAGTCGAAGTCAAAGGCCATCAAACACTTGGAGAACAGCCTTTAATTTCATACAAAATGTCAAAATCGGAGTCAATTAAGAAAATTCTGATGGCTTTCCTCGCCATCGCTCAGACACACCTCGATAAGTATGAGCCAAAGGACTTGAAGCTCATCCAGAAGAACGAGCGGTGGATCGAGAGGTTCGCCGACGTCACCACATCTAATGAAGAGGCCGTCAAAGCACTGGACAAAGCTCTTCAGTGGCGCAAAAACTTTGGTGTCAATCAACTGACAGAAAAGTCTTTCCCACCGGAACTCCACGAATTAGGTACAGTAGAGTAAAGATCTGGCTCATATTATTGATCTTTTTAAACTTGCAGGACTTTTCTGTTCATCCTTCAAAGACAAAGAAGAAAGACCTGTCTTATGGATCAGGCTCATGCACTCAACAAGGCCAGAAATCGGTTATCTGATCAAGCAATTCACTATCTATTATTTCGAGAAGTTGGACAGTCGGGTGAATAATGAGGGCTGGACTGTCGTGGTGGACATGACTGGTTCTGGACTGCAGAATATAGATATGCCCTGGTTCCTTTTCGTTATAGAAGCATGGCAATCATATTACCCACGCGGAGTCAAAAACGTATGGGTTGTGAATATGCCGATCCTATTGGATGTGCCCATCAGGACAGTGATCAGTACGACCAACAATGACCTCAAACCCCGCATTCAAATCGTAACAACCGATCAATTGAAGGAACACATCGATGAGTCAAACTTACCCCAACATCTCAATCAAGGAAGCAGTTTGATTGGCTTAGATTCAATGCCTCTTCTGGGTGGAGGTCTTTTCGGCTAATATTTCCTTTAAATAAATTGAAAACTAGTCATAAGATTCAATGTTTTCGAGTATCCATTATATGATTAGGTTTTAAATCTATTATCCCATAAAATAATTCAATAAAAGACATAATGTATAGCAGACTTGGGACTTCTTTCTGCACTTTCTTTCTAACTTTTCGACATTATTTCATACACAAACTGAGCATGTATAGATATTGAATAAAAGTTCACATATATCGTAAAAATGTCTTATGAGTAAGTAACAACTTTTTAATTGAAATTCAATTATGAAAGGGTTTATTTCTCAAAAACAAGTCATAGATAGTGTGAATGAGAAACCTCAACTTTTATCAAGAATCTAGCAAATATCAATAAAGTAAATACACTTTTCTCATAGGTATTGAGAACCCTGTTTGAATGTTTTAGAAAAAAGTCCCAACACTGATGTATAGTCGAGCCGCACAGGAAAAAGAGGTTTGTACTCCACACTTAAGCATCCCCTTCTCTCTCAGCTGACCAGAGTCCTCTCTAAAAGAGCCTCGGGCATTTTTCGGCTCGTTGCCCCCGAAAATGTTTATGATATTTTGAAAGAGCATTGAAAATAGATAAACATGATATAAAATATTTGACCGTGTGATCTATGGTTTATACGCTAGAGGGCGTCGATATCGAAAAATTTACATTGATGAAATTGGCATATGAGACATCAATCCGAACTAAAAAAGAACGACAAATCGATTGGTGAAGCTTAGAAAACGATAGAATAAATGGTTTAAATGTTATAGGAATTTTTCAAAATTTTTTTTGGAAAATCCCACTTTTTAGAATGAAACATTCCTTTAATCTCAAAAATAAACATGTCATAGTTAAAAACAAATAATATTAAACATCTAAACAAAAAAAAGTTAGAGAGAAAAAAATAAATGAAAACTTCTTTGAATATATCATCGAAATTGGTATTAATATTATTATGAATTGTATTAAATTTCTTGTTGTTTACGAGTCTGACAGTCGTTTCAATGTTTTTATTCCGTTTAGGAATTCTCTGTTTATTATTATGATTAACAATATTTCGATTATTGAACTCTAAGTCCAAATTACTGTCATTTAAATCATGAAAATCTCCATAAGAGTGAGGGTTGGACTGAACTCTTAAAAAGTAAATCAAACACAGAATTAGATAACGAATAAAACAAAACCACAAAACAATTCAATAAACACTTAAATCATTCAACGATTCAAATGAGAATCGTTTGGAATAATTATATTTGTTTTGGTTGTCATTCAACTGTGAAAATAAGTGAAAATTTGAATTTTTAAAAGAAAACAATTGTTTTTCTTTATATAAGAGAAAATACTATTAATATCTAAATGATAGTAAAACACCTAAAAATAGAAAAAGAAGCTAGTTTATATCTCTAATATGTTCAATTACAGAAGACTTTATTTCTAATTGACTTCTAAAGAATATATAATTATTTGTTTAATATATTAAGTATTGTTTGTTTTGATTAATTACGGTTTACTAAAATTCAAATCAAAAGACTCACATATTTTTGATGGGTGTAATTGAGGGCTTTCCTATCATTTCAAACACAGGGATTGAAACCTCTCCCGAAAATTGATCCTTCAATTGAACTGATGGTTCCTCTATTATTATTGGAAGATGAGGTGGTGGTAGTAAAGGGTTCATCATAGGACTGGATCCCTGAGCCAGTAGTGGTGTCACAGGATTTGTCAATTCATAAGAATGTATAAAAGGAGTTTGGAAATGTGCTTGGTTAACATTTGCATGGTGATGATCCTTTTGGTGGTGGTCTTGATTGTGATAATCCTGATGGTGATGGTCCTGGTGGTGATGGTCCTGATGGTGATGTCTTTCATATTCTCGTAAATGTTCAGGAGAAATTATTGGAAATGTTGATATATGAGATGGGTGAGAATGCAATGCTTGATTCTCTACATGAGACGGCATTGGCAAATGGACCTGGATATATTCAAATAATTATATTAAATTATTATCAATAAACTATGGAAGAGCTCACCTGAAGTGGTAGAGGTATCAAAGTATGAATAAGTGATGGAAAAATGGGCTCATTATTCAAATCTGTTGTTCGATACTTTCCTTCGAGATAATGGACTTTAAAGTCTTTCAAATGTTTTACATCTTTTTTAGACTTTTGGTTATCTCTTTTATCGTCGAATAATCGAAATATATTTTTGAATTTAAAATCTTTTTTAGTCGTTTCACAAACTCTAATAGAGATGACAATAATTGATGAAACGATATACTATTCTCTTCGCTTTTTCCAACTGGGTTGAACATCTCTTGGATAAAATCTCGATACGCCAGTGAAAACGGGTTGGGGTTACCATGGAAACCCAGTTGGAAACCAGTCTCCTCGTGAGTCATCTGCCAGTTTCTGATC